>JAQQAE010017572.1:0-11430 GCA_029823295.1 Pseudamia nigra
CTACTTCACGGATTTCGCCTATCACGGGTTATTTTTAGAACGTAACCCCCGCGATAAACGAGGGTTCACTGTATTCACCTTAAAAAACTCTGAACTACATCACCCAGTGACCCTAGCGCAGGGGTGACCTAGCCATTGGCAGGACGGGCATGGACTGCTGAAGAGATGGAACCAGATGTGTGGCGATGAGTTTTGCAAACACACACCCTCATCCTCCGTAGGACAGGGACTAAGCAAGTACACCCTTACGAGCGCAAGTCAAGCTACACATGTTCACAGAAAAAAAAGAAAAAAGTGACGTAATGTATTGCACGTTACATGATATATAATGATGGTGATTTATCATGATTAACATTTTTTGTAATATAAGATTGTGTTGTTTTAATGTTTTTAAAAGTGCAGCCTACAATGTTAGCAAACTGGCTAGTAGCCAATCGTTCATGTTGGACCCATATAAATGATTGAATGACCTGCCTGACAACACAGCTTACAGCCTCACTGTTGTCAACCTAGTATGTCTGTTCTTTTCTTTCTTGTACCAGATGTTGCAGGTTGTCCCTCCCCAGTCATCCTGTGGTTAGATAAGTTACAGATGTTAATTATGATTGTTTTCAACTTCATTAATGAGTGCCTGGGCTCATGCACCTGTGAGGTTATAAGCTTTGTAGACTGGAAGGTCGTTTGTCCAAACATATATAATGAACCGCTACGAACAATCAACTGCGAGCTAGTTTGCCAGCATCATCGAGTGCACCTTCAAAGCCAATGTAAATTAAAATCAAAAATTTTTTGAAACATCAGGAAATTTGATAGAAAATAATTTCATTTAGTTTTTTGTGTGCATTTTTGTCTGTTTCATCTTTTTTGTGTCTTATGTAATTTTTTCTCTTTTGCATTTTATGGCTTTGTGTGTCTTTTGCATTTGTTTACATTTTCATCTTTTTTTGACATTTTTTGAATTTTTCAATTTTCTTTGCCTTTTTCATCTTTTACATTGCTTTCATCTTTTTACATCTTTTGCATCTTTTCTTACGTCTTTTACATGTTGTTTTTCTTCTACTTACATCTTTAACTAATTATTTAAAGTTTCACCAAACATGAACTGTATACACCTTTTGCAGGTGTATACAGTGTATTCATGTGGTAATCATATTAACGGATAAAATTTTTTAATAGTAACATTTTTGGCTTTGATGTTCTTCCCATCTTGTTGCATTTCTTTGACATTGTTTTCATTTTCTGCCTTTGTGTCTCTTTTTGTTTATTCCATCTTTTACTTTGTATTGAATCTTTTTGCATCTTAAGCCCGTTTTCATCTTCTCTTATATCTTTTACCTATCGCTTTTGCATCCTTTTACATCTTTTTTGCATCTCATTGCTTTTTTGTCTTGATTTTTTTGTCTTCTTCATCTCTTACTGACATAGGGCCCAAACTCAGGCTTCGACCTTGAATAAAATAATAATTTGACATTAACTGTGAGATTTGTAAACATGTATTGTATATTGTGGGTACATTTATGGCCACATCACCCAACTGTATTTGAAAGCTCTCCACACTGGGCTCTGCTCTATCCTTTTCCTTATGCTGCATGTTTTCTTTTTCCACTTAGTGTCTGATTTATTACATAACACACATACTTGGAGACATTTTTCCCCTTTGCAGGAATTAGGTTTCTCTAAAAAAAACACTCAGTTAGGTCCCTACTTCATACCAGGGTGCAAAGACAATAAACATCATGAATGTGTATGTACCCAGTGTTTAGCCTCTGTTGGATACTCGATATATTCACACCTACCCCCGACTTTGTGCTGAGCAGGAAGGCGTTTATCCAGGTGTAACTTCATGGTCATGCTGTATGTCTCCACTTTCTCTTGCTGTGATGTGAAAGCTTGACATTTGGCACCAGAGCACAGAAGACTGGATCATGCCGGATTAAGGGGGTTCAGTGGATTGTGTAATCCTTTGGCAACACTGATGTGACTCATTTAAGCCGTTCATTGTCTTCTCATGTCCTGGAAGAAACGTCAGTATAATGGGCATTTCTATGTTGCTTTTGCACTGTATCCAGTGGAGAAAACTTCCAAATTAGTGTAAATAAACATTTTTAACAGATATCATTCCAATTATTAGGGTTGGGTGTTGTTTAATCCTCTTAAACCCCAGAGTTCCCAAATTGGGGGACTATGGGCAATTGGGTATCCCCTGGGGGATTCTGAGAGCTGCTCCACAACAAAAAGCATAAAAGCTTGCACTAAGCACTTAAAAATATAGACGTACCACACATCAAGTTAAACAGGAGAAACTCCTACCAGCACATATAGGTCACATTTACACACACCAAACACAACCCCAACATCAAATTTCAAACTTCTAAAAACTATGGCTATGGTTTAAGAGGTTACATTTTTTGATACTGGTGCCAAACTAATAATTTTAGCAATGTGCCGATGTAAAAACAATGCTTAAACTTGTAGTTTTAAAAGAAAAAAGTAATAAAACACTGCTAAAAATTGACATAATTAATAGAACTTAACCAAAGTACAATAAAATAAATGTTTTAACTGTGTAAATGCTTCCTATGCTGTCGTTATCATCTCCACTTCTCCATTGATGTGTTTGACACGTGGTCACATTAGCTTCAAACACAAAACATTGTTTTGCTTTAAGCCAGGGGTGTCAAACTCGTGCCATGGAGGACCAAGACCCTGCAGGTTTTCTATCCAACCAGTCACTGAAGCAGGTGATTTCACTGTTCAGCAATCAGGGGGAGGAGCTAATCAGTAAAATCTAACCCTAACCCTAACCCATATATGAAAATACCACAAAATAAGTAGCCTAGTTGCATATTGTGAGTAAGGATGGGGTTAGGGTTGTCAATTTTTGCCCATCCATACAGCTTATACATGTACAATGAGGTAAATCATTCACTTTTTACTCCAAACAAAACATTTATGGCCTTAGCTGTATAAATACTATATCTGACATGGTGTCATGAAAAGCAGAAGTGAGTAATACTTAAGTGCATTTACCCAGTTACATGTACCCATCTATTTTTTTAAAATGTATTTCTG
The DNA here is from genome assembly GCA_029823295.1 of Pseudamia nigra. NCBI lineage: Eukaryota > Metazoa > Chordata > Actinopteri > Kurtiformes > Apogonidae > Pseudamia > Pseudamia nigra. Next base: position 3,073 of record JAQQAE010017572.1, read on the forward strand.
AGATACAGTTGTTTTACAGAATAATTTTTACTCTTACTCAGTTGCTTTTATGATGAAACAAATGTTCTTCTGCTTAGTTACCCTGGGCTACCCAACATAAGGAGTAGGAGCAAGAAAAGAAAATAAAAGGAGATCAAACAAATGAGCACAAAATTAACAAAATAATGAAGCAAATCAACAAAAATGAACAAACTATGCAATAAAACAAAACAAAAAATGTGAACAAAAAGTAAATCAACAAAAAGAAGCAAAATAAACAAAAATGAGCAAATGTGAAAAATAAACAAGTAATAAAACGTACAATGTAACCAACAAAACTGACAAAAACAACAAATGAGAAAAAAACTAATAAAATGATTAAGTAAATAAGCTAAAAATGAACAAAATAAGCAATACATCTTGCAATTAGCAAATTGTGAGCTCATCTTTATTTTTGGTCCTGATGTTTCAGTGTTTAACATTGTGTATTTTTACATTTACCTGATTCTTTATTATCACTTTATTTATAAAAATGACTGTACACTTTATATTGTTATCACCTGTAGAATAAATAAATGATCAAATGCAGTATGTGAGGCTGTATTAAATCCGACATTATGAGTTTACTCATTACTTGAGTAGTTTGAGTAGATACTTCTTTCCTCTTTCTCAAGTACTTGTTTTTTTGAGTACAGTACATCTAGTAGCATTAGTTTCACTAGAGTTTTTCTGTTTACTCTATGAAGCTCTGAAGAAAACGGTTTATGTTCTGTCTGAGGGGTTTTTCTCAGTTTGAAATGAGAACAAAGCATCAAACATTTGTCCAACGCAGACACCTACAAATAAACAAATGAATAAATCCATTACATCTGCTCATGTTTGACCATTAAAGTCACACATACAGGAAGTGTGACCCCCTCCTTTTTTGCAGAGGCAGGAATGTCATAATTGAAACCACGTGTGGTGTAGAAACAAGCTCTCTTTGCTTCGCTCTGTGAGTCTGAGCTTCATCCCGCTGTTTCCATAACCTGATGCTGCTTATGTAATCATCTGGATGTCTTTAGGACACCAAATAACACAAGCATCGTTGGATTTGTACACCCTGTATTGATGCTACCTGTGCAGTTTTGTCTTACTGATTTGGCACTGCTGTGTAATAATGTGTGTACACATTAAAGTCCAGCTGACCTCAGTGGTTTGTCATCCCTGTGAGGAGAAATATTGGACTGTTTGCACTAATGGGACAATGCGGGATCGGCAACCTGGAGAGGCCACAGTCATACATAGAGATTTCAGTCCAGATGGGCTGGGCTGAAACAGTAATTCAAAAGCAGTAAAAGGTGCATTGCCCCCCCAATAAAACAGACTATCTTCATGGTTCTCTGGTTTTCGTTTACCAGCAGTTTGTAAATTTTGATGATAAACCCTGCTTCACATGAATAATGACATTTGTGTTTATATTAGCTTCATTTTGCTCATTGTTGGGTTATTAGGTTTGTTCATGTCCTTGTTTATTTTGCTAATGTTTTAACTGTGTTGTTCATTTTCAGGAGTAATTTGATCTTTGGTTGTGTACTTTACTTCTGTTTGTGAATTGTTTTGCTCATTTTTGCTCATTTTGTTTGTGTTTTGTTCATTTTGTTGATTATTTTGTCCATTTGCTGATAATGTTCATTTTCAGGATTACTTTAATCCTTTGGTCAATTTTGCTCATTTGGTTGAATTTTTGCTTAATTTTTTGCAAATTTGCTTCGATATTTTGCTCATTTTCTTGACTTTGTTGCTTCATTTTTTACAGTGTGTGGTTCATGTTTTTGTTCATTTTTGGCTCGCTTGTTCTTGGTTTCTGTTCATTTTGTGGATTGTTTTATTTGTTTTTACTGATTTTGTTGTCATTTAGTCCATTTTTTGTTCATTGTATTCAATGTATTTGTCCATTTTCAGAAAATGTTGTTCATTTTCAGCAATATTCTGATCCTTTGTTGGTCAGTTTTCCTCATTTGTTTCATTTTCTGCTAATTTTGTTGGTTATTTTGTACATTTTTATTCACTTTGTTGCTTGTTTTATTTTTTATTAATTTTGATAATTGTTGTATTTGTTTTTTCATTTTAAAAATTACTTAGTTAAGCCTTGACTAAGTTGTTCATTTTCACAATTATTTTTGATCTTTTTTTGTTTATTTTTGAGAAATTTTTTGGATTGTTTTGTTCTGTTTGCTCATTTTATTTGTAATTTTGTAAATTTTCTTCTTTTTATTGATTTTTTTGTCCATGCTCTGTAAATGTTCATTTTCAAGATTATTCAGATTTTTTTGTTCAGTTTTGCTCACCTTGTTTTTTTAACTCATTTTTTTCTAATTATGTTGATGATTTCATACATTGTTTTTTTTTTTTTGGTTCATGTTGCTCATTTTTGGTGCTTTCTGTGCTAGCTGGTGCTTGATGATTTTTATCTTTTATTTAGTTTGCTTTGTAAACTTATGCAAAAACGCACAAAGTGGGTACCAGAACAAATAAAGTAAGTGTTCAGAGATGCTTAACTAAAAGTGCTAATATGATTTTTAATTTTAATATGTGAGCATTACAGCAAATAAATAGCTACCTGGTGCAGAACTGTTTTGATTATCAAGGGGTGGTGGTGGTGGGGGGTGGGGTAAAGGTATAAATTAACAAGGAAACTGATCGAAAACCTGCTAAATACAGTGCAGTAAAACACGGAAACTACAGGGAAAAATTACTATAAATAGTGTTAATCTTAGTGCTTGTTGTTGATTATACAATTATATGATGTCTACAGGAGGGATGAACAGCTTTATCGGTGCATGTTGATCAAAAATACACGAGTGTTCATTTGGGTTGAGATGTGTGTCTGCATAGGAATCATGCCATACTCGTCAAACCATCCAGTGACCCCCTTGTGCCCCTCAGATGGGGGCACTGTGATCCTGGAAGAGACCACTCCCATCAGGCTCTTCCTGTAATTTGTCACCGCTGTTTAAATACACAGTTTGTCTTTTTATTTAACCAGACACACAAATTTCTTTCACACTGGCAACATAAACTCCAGGATAAATCTGCTGGACATGGTTTGTAGAAAGTACCTTGGCAGTGGTTTGTGATCTTTAATTGTTTTCTAGCTTTATTTTATATTATTTTGCGAGGTTTTGTTGCTTTTCTCATCTCTGTAAACCACGAATTCCCAGACTTTTTCAGCTCAATACCTCAGTGACAAATGTAACATTTTCCTGAATTCAAAAATTAATTTGGATTCAAATAACATATTTTTAATAAAATTGAGTCCACATACTCTATTACTTTAAATGAAATATATAGTAAGATGTCTAAGACTGACGACTGAACTAAATGAGCCAATCAATTTTAATAATGAACAAAATACTGAAAAAAGAACATGACCAATATATTGAACAAAATGGGCCAAAGCTGATTACAAAATGAGTAAAAATGAATTAAGAACATGAGCAAAATAACAAAATCATGCATGAATGTGCAATATAAACAGGAAACAAATAAAGCTGTACCACATGATAAAGAAAATGCATAAAAATGAACAAAATATGCAACAAAATGAACAAAATCGAGCAAAGGCTCAAAATAGTCCCTGAAATAAGCAAAAATAAACAACACAATCAAAAAAATGAACAAAATTATTTACGTCCCTGTGTTTTTTAGACACATACTGTGTATTGTTAAATATAAAGGGTAAATTAAACAATGTCAAATAATCAGTAACAGCACTGGCACATTTTTCTTGGAGAGATGAGTGTCAACATTTTTCCCCCTCAAGATCCACTTTTTTGTAATGACAAACTGTGGTGACGCCAACTGTACCATGTAGAAATCACAAAAAGCAGCACAGACAAATTGTTATTCCATTGCAGGTGGAATATTACCTGAAATAACGAAACAAGTCACTTTGATTAGATATTTGTATGAGAATTGAGTCTTGTTTTATGTATGCGCTCTTGAAGGCATATAACATTTTAATAACAAACACATAAGAATTAAATTACCTTAAACAGCTAGATAATGCACTTTGAACAGAATTCAGTTTTGTTTTATGTAGCCAATGTATGCTGAAGGTATACAAACCTTGAAATATAAATAATTGCATTTGACTGAGGCAACATGCTCCCCTTTTTCCTACAGGATTTCATAAGCATAAGGGTGTAGATTTTGACTGAACATTGGGAGGGGACAAAAATAATCAAGAAAACAAGTAAAATGAGCAGAATAATCAAGAAAATTAATTTAAAATGAACACATTAAAGAAAATTAGGAAAGAAATTCTCAAGGAAATGAACAGAAATGATGAAAATTACCAATGCACAACATTGAGCAAACTAACCGAGAAAGAGTCAAATTGAACAAAATAATCAAGAAAGTGAATGACAAAGAACAGAAATGATCATAAAAACAATAAAATAAACAAAATGAGAAAAAATACGGAGCAAAATAAGTGAAAATATGAAAAATGAGCAAAAATGAAGAAAACAAGCAACAAAACGAACTTAAGAAGAGTAAAGCAGTTGATTTTAATTTACTTTGTTTATTTTTATGTAAAATAAACATAAGCGCCAAATCAAAATTCTCAAAAAAATCAGCATAAACGGGAAATAATCACAAACAATGAACAAAAGTGCCATCACTGATATAAAGTAGGATTGTTAGAGACAGAAGAGCTGTATATCAAATAAAGTAAAGTGTTTCATGGGGGACAAATGGACATTTTACAAATATTGGGAGACGAGTCCCCCCCCCCTACCCCCCTGAAATCTACGCCTGTGAGCATAATGATCAGGACAATGTTTTTATTGATTTTGGAGTAGATGTGGCAATGGCTCATCTCAGTGTTGCCTGGAGTCACGTCAGGGCTGATCGGCGGTGAATGCTGACGCGAGGACAGGATTAACTATCAACGTCAATGTCATAAAATTCAGCTGCATGCGCGTGTGTTCCTTTCCATAATAAAACAAACCGCTTGCGGGTACACCTATCACAACGGTGAGCCTTTTACTTTGAAACGCCGCTGACTCACTTCTCGTCCGCATCTTCTCGCGTGATTCGCAGCTTGACGAGACTGTGTCAACTACTCTCTCGATACTAGTGGAGTGAAGGCGTATTTGGAGGATAACGACAGCACGGCGCAGGGAAGGAGACACACCGCTGCCGCTGCTTCAGAGAAAACACACCGCTGAGCCGGGGGGACTGAGCCCAGACTGACGCTTAAATGGACACACCGCTGTCTAAAAGAAGACACTACCCGTGAGACAACCTGTATACCAGATGTGTCCTGGAAACAAGGACGAGCATTTGCAATAAATAAGAGACGTTTAGCGCAGCGGAAGTTTCTCTTATCGATTTTTGGGGATCTTCATTTAAAGGCAACGATGATGATGATGGACGAGGACAACCAAGGTACGAGACATTTGAGATTGTTCTGACAGCTTTAACTAGAGACGTGTGGACACTACAGTACCTGTCAACAGCAGGTTATGATTATTACAGGGTGTCTGCACGTTTTTAAGTACTGTTGCATGCAGTTTTACAAATGTAAGGCCGTGCAGTCTTTAATTTTAATTGATCAGACGTAGGCATTTGATATCACTTCATTTTCCAAGTTTTAGTATATTTGTCAAAGTCAGTCCAGTCACTTCTACGTTAAAGTACACATTTATGAGTTTAAAGCTACCACTGCACCTCATGTTTTTCATTGTACTTGCACTTATATCTTACTAAAACATAGATGGCTTAATTTTTTTTCTTCATTTTTGCCCAGTTTATTGATTATTTGGGGCATTTTCTCAATTATTTGGGTCATTTTTTGCTCATTATTGTTTATTCTTTGGCTTATTTGATACATTTTCCTTGCTGTTATCAGTTATACATGCATTATCTTTCACATTTAAAGCATAAAAGAAAATGCAACCCAGGACTTTATATTTACCTGCAAAGCCGATGTAAGTGAAGGCTGATTCGTCCAAAATGTCCCTCCCAGCTGTCGCAGACATTTGATCTAATTTCATTTTAAACATGTCCAAGACATATGAACACATCAACTTGGGCTTTGAGATACATTTTTTTCACAATTTTCTGATAATTTATAGACCACAGAATTACTCAGCTAATTGAAAAATAATTGACAATGAAAAAAACATTAGTTGCTGCTCTGTTGTGGTTATGGATCAGTGTCACTGACGTAATGAGCTTTAAACAGGTGAATGTGATGTCCACTTGTATGCAGAGCAAACAAATAGTACTCAAGTAAAAGTAATGTTGAGTCATAATTCTAATGACAATTTGATAAATACAAGTACAAGTCCTTCAAAATAAAAATATAATGTATTAATAATATATAATAATATAAAAATAAGTACTTGATTACAAATAAAAAAGTTTGTCATAAAAAGCTACTCAAGTAGTGAGTAACTTGATGATCTTTATTATTTTGTTTACTTGTTCCCGTTTTTTCATTATTTTGCTAATTTTCTTGATTATTTGGCTAATTATTACTCATTTTATTGATTATTTTTTGGTAATTTCTATTCATTTTATGTATGATTTTGTACCTTTTTCTCATTTTCTTGATTATTTTGCTAATTTTTACTCATTGTACTGATTATTTTGTTTGTTTGTATTCATACAATTGACTATTTGGTGAATTTTTGCTCATTTTCATGATTTTTTATATTTCTACTCTCTTGATTATTTTGTTAATTTTTACTCATTTTCCTGATTACTTTACTATTTTTTTTCTCATTTTAGTGAGTTTATTTGCTAATTTTTGTTTGTGTACCTGATTATTTTGCTCTTATTTGTCAATTTGCTTGTGATTGTTTTTTTTTTTATTTCTCGTTATGTTGTATGTTTGTTTTGTTTTTTTTTTTTTACATTTTCTTGTTTCTTTTTTGTCAATTTACATGATTATTTTGTTAATTTTGGGCTCATTTGCTGGATCTTGTGTATTTTTTTGCTAATTTTACTCAAACTAATCAAGCTCTGACCAAATGGACCTGAGTCTCAGAACTACATTTTTTGGAAAATATTACCCAAGTACAGGTAAATGAGTAAATGTACTTGTGTACTGCCGACCTCTAGTGTCACTGTGGTCCAACAGGTCCTTGTACAGTTAGCCAAGCATAGCATGCTATACAAACTCAGTTATTGACTCATGATAAAAGGTGAGCTTGTTTAGAATGTGTTGGCACAGAATTGGATCAGGAGTCTGCGGTTTACATCCTCCTATTACCCAACCACCTCTGCTAAGCCTACACAATCTCACAAAGTTAGTCGAGTTAGTTGTAACCTTGCAGACTGTCTCACCTCTGTCAAATAGTGTAAGTGGTATTCACTCCCACATGCTTGCTGCACACAGAGCTGCAGGATGTGAGTATTTGCTGTAGTGTTGCATGCATGGTGCGCAGGCATAAAGCTGTCATTGTACTGTGTGAGACCTTCCTGGCCTCCAGCAGTGGCACACGTCAGCACGGCCCTACAGACAGACATATGGTGTTGTGATGCCAACCAGGGAAAGCTGACAACAACCAGGAGGCAATAACCACACACATCCAACACACACGCACACATCATATAATTATTCATGGCTGGATGCAGACAGCAGTTTATGAATGCATCCCATTTTGCTCTTTTTCCCTGGTGGCACTGTTTGCTGTGAAGTTAGATAGACGGATGGATCATGACCTAGAATGATAAGTGTGTGTGTGTGAGTATGTGTGAGCAGGTGTGTGATTTATGCCTCGGTCTGTTCTTTCATTTGGAATAAACATTGTCCTGGATGCTGGAAAGCTGCCTGCAGGAATGGAAGGCTGCACAGTTCCTGTTTTTTTTTTGTTTTGGGGTTTACTTTTGTGTTTTAGAGCATTATGTAAAAAAATGACTGCTTTTTATTATAGAAACTCTCCACCTACACACACCCACACATGAGCCCACAGCAGAATTATGGGAGCTCTTGAAGTGTGAGAACAAAGTGGATGATGATAACATGGTGTAGAGCTGGGCCAAAAATGTTCTCACAATAAAAAAATTAATATTAGTTGATATCAATAATTATTATAATACATGTCAAATAGTTATTTTATTCAAGGTTTTGGTCTGGAGTAAAAGTTGTAGAAATCAGAGTCTTGTTGGTAGTTTTAAATTAATCACAAAAGTTGGTACACATACAATGTAAAAGATGGAAAAAGACAGACATAAAATAAAAAAGATTAACAACATGAAAAAAGCAAAAACAATGAAGATGATGTAAAGATACAAAAGAGGAGAATGTAAAAAAGCAATGTAAAAATAATGACACAAAAATATGACAGTAACATAAAAGATACAAATTATGTAACCCCCCCC
>JAQQAE010017573.1:0-11430 GCA_029823295.1 Pseudamia nigra
TGTCACTTCTGTTGTAGCACACCGCCATCTGGTGGGTGCATGCCGCAACTGCGCCTTATAATCAGGTGCGCCTTATACTGCGGAAAATACGGTAGATGGCACTACTGCTTGTAACAAAAAAGGCATGGTAACTTGAAAGTTTGCTTGAAACTCCTTCCTGCAGACTTTCTCCTGAGACTTGTTTCAGTTTGGTATTGACCGTGATAATATCTCCATCCTGATGTTTTGGGATAGGAGATTTATTGCTTGAAAAGAAAAGACTTTTAAAAAGTGAATAAACATTTTGTGGTTGTATTTTTTGTCAGATATCTTTATCTGAGGCGATCAAACCGACTCTAGTTATTTTTTACCTTCACTTCTCCTTGAGCTCATACTTTAAATCTAAATCAGTTCCAGATTTTTACAGTTTTTACAGCTAGTTTCAAAGTGTTTTGAAGCACCAGCATGACATATTTTTGTTAGATCATGTTCGTGGCTTTGGGGACCAATACAGGATGTGTGTCTGTAGCCAGGGTTTAAGAATTGTTGCTGTAATTTACAAGCAATAACACAGGCTATTGTCACTATGTTTTCAGTGATTCACATACTGCTACTTGAAATCCACTGCTTCTATTCTTACCTAACACAATAAAGCTCTAGGTGCTGTATGTTTCCTACATACCTTATATGTCTGAACTGAAATGAATTTCAAATTTAAAACATTATAACATTTGCAAGCACTATGTAGGTTATCATGTCATTTAGCTCATATGCACCAATTATCAAGGACATTATAGTTGCCTAATTGGACAAAATGACCATTATAACAGGAAGAAAATGGTTCATCTGGATCCCTGTTTCTCTTAGTTGTTTGCAGCTTTATATTTTCAGAAATAGAAGGGAACACAGTCAATACATTTCATTTTGATCAGTCTACTTTAATAAATTTGCCTGTGATGTCTTCCATATGGCTTTCATTTACAACTGAATTTATAGTGCACTTTGTAGGAAATAGCATATGGTATTTTCAGCTTGAAAATAGAGATGCGTTTCTAGTACGTATCACCCAGCCTGAATTTGAACTACTCTATTGAAATTGATTTTGTTGTTGTTAAAATGATAAATATTGTGTGTGATTAGCACACATCAGTACATTTTTGTACAAGACTTAGTCAGAAAAGACTCTGTCAGAGATGGATGACGAATGTGTCGAAATCATCAGTTTGTTTGTTTTTTCTGTCCATCTTTTTCTGGTTTGGTTTGCTTCCTGCCGCCTTTCTCCTGAAACTTGTTTCAGTTTGGTTCAAGTTCAGGATGATGTCAGTGCAAGAGAAATTTGCAATCTTGATTTATTGCCATCAGTTCATTCCTACGCTTCATAATTTGTCCCATGGGCATTCTTTATGCCTTTACCATAGTGCAGTGAGACCCTTGGGGCAGCATTATCAATATTTGCTCAGATGTACTTGGCAATGTTGGTTGCAGCTTGTTAGAGCAGAACCACAGGTACAGTAACTCCATCAGTCTAGTGGAGGTTGTTAGTGGTCACTGATACTGTCTCCACTGTGTGTTACATGTGCACTGTATCACAGAAAACTGTTTTAATGTGGCAGAAAAAATATTCAGATCGTCTGCTTTAGTAAAAGCATAAATTACACCATGAAAGTGCTCCACTACAAGTAAAAGCTCTGCATTTAAACTCTTACCTAAGTAAAATAATGCTAATATTTGCTGGAAAGTGTTCCAAATATGAACAGATTAAATGGTTACTGTGTAGTAAAAGGAACTTTGTCAATGTTTTACTACTGCTTGATAGTTTTTGATTAATTTTACTACTGAATTAATGTGTTGCATTTTCCTCTTTTATGTGGCTAAAGGGATTATACTAGGGGTTCTTTTTTACTGAAGGTCCATATATGAATTTTACAGTGAACCAGAGGTATGGCACAATTTCAACAAGCTCATACAAATAGAACTTGCTAAGCAGTCCACAACATAATTTGGAAATAATACCAAAATAGTAGCTTAGCAAAAACGGCAAACTACAGCAGCCTGTCATTAAACATTACCCACTTAGTCCATTTAGCAACAACACAGACAGCGTTTGGCTTTATGAGAAAAATGGCACTGCTTGCCTGTTAATGATGCCCTGAATCTTTGAACAAAAGATATGATTATCAAACGAAGGCAGGCATTATCACTCTTGAAGATGGCTACAATGTTAGTATTGCATCATTCCAGGAATTTTCAAAGTTGGAAATTTTCTATGGGAATTAACAGGAATTTATGGGAATACATGGGAATAAACCTGGAATTTACAAAATTGAAGGTTGACCCTTAACAGGGATTTTAAATGTAGTTGGGGATTATATGTTTTAACATAATTTTCACTAAAAGGACCAGATTTCATGCAAATATACTTTAGAGCAGGGGTCTGCAACCTTTTCAATCTAAAGAGCCAATTGTGGACCAAAAGAAATAAAATGTACGTGTCAAGAGCTGCAAAAAAAATCTGAACCATTTCTGTAGCACATTTTAAAACCAATTGGTTTATTATTTCAGTATTTTCTGTTCATTTTGTTTGTTCATTTGCTCATCTTTGTTCCCTTTTTGTTCATCTTGATTATTCCATTCATTTCATTGATTATTTTGTTGATTTCTTCATTGCTTTTGGAGATTTTGTGTTGATTTTCCTCATTATTCATGTTCATTTTTAATATTTTTGTGGATAATTTTGTTCACTTTTGTCACATTTGTTCATTATTTTGGTAATTTTTTAAATGTTAGTTTTTTTCCATTTACAAACACTGTTATTTTGTAACACTTAACTTTTATATCCACCCATGAATTGCTTTTTATCTTCTCTGGTGGTGTTAGTTGTCTTCAACAGGGAAGCTCAGCACAATGGAGGCTACATGACTCAGTACTCCCTTTAGTAGATATAGGGCTTTGACGTCACAATAAATAACTTGCACATTTCTATAATACACAATAATGACATCTCTCTTTTTTTTAAAACACTTAAATGATAATGTTGGTTTCCTTTTGAACTAGTTTATATACTGCAGATGGATTAATTAATAGAAGTGCCTCATGTTCTATAACTTCATCCTATATTAACCCTATAATGCCATGTGGATCATATATGATACACACACTTCTTAGACCTATTGCATCATCATATGTTAAAAACTTTGCTCAAAACCCTGTTGAATGCAATCTGTTACTTGTCTTTTGCCCCCAGGGTGAAGGTGAATTATGTTAATTGCCCACTGTGTTAAATATGAAACAAATAAAAAAAATAGATGTAAATTATTTTTGTTTATTTTAATTTAATCTTATTAAAGGGGCAAATAAAGGCTTCAGATAAAAAAAATAAACAAAATTTTCTGTGCATTATTTCTTGGGTCAGGCATTATAGGGTTAGATGCTTCATTGCTCTGTATGAGCTACGTATCTAGAAAGTCAGCATGTCATGAGCCCAGGAAAGCAGGCCATGACAGCGCTAACAATTAGTGACAATCAATATGAGTACATAGTGCTTTGCCATGCACAGCTGTAAACATGGGAATGCATTATTTATTTATTTTCTTACCTCTATTTCTTTTTAAGTCATTGTCATCCCTTACTGTCCTGTTTGCACCATCCAAGAGCAGCGCTGCAGCTTTCATTATTTGTTTTTATGGGCTTTTCCTAGTATTGAAATGTTTAAAACCATTAATGGTAGTTCTTTTCGACTATCATACTATACTTGCGGGTGCCAGTCCTGTGAGAACCAAAAATCACAAAAAATTTGACTTTTAATGATCATGGCCTGTTTTCAGCTTTGTGAAAATGCACTTTGTACCGAAGAAGTTATACCCAAGAGGGTTTTATTTGGCTTAAGGAGAGTTTTCTCAATAAATCAAGTCAACACACTTGAAGATACATTGTGGTCTTTGCTGAACAGGAAGGGTATGAAAAAGAGCTGCAAATGTACTGGAGCAAAAAGTACAGTATTTTCCCCTAACATGTAGTGACATAGAAGCATAAAATTGTATCAAATGGAAAACAAATTACATATACCTGAAATTTGTACTTTGTACTTATGCAGTAAGTGCTTCTAACAGATTTGTCCCCAAGGTAACGGAAAATCTTGTTTCGCTGGCTTTGTTTGCTAAGTCCACTATCAGGCACCTTGGTGTGACTTTTGATGCTGCCTTCACTTTGGATGCTCATGTTAAATCTCTTGTGTGTTCTTGTTTTTATCATCTAAGAAATATCTTCCAGAACGCTGCTGCAAGGCTTCTGACAAAGTCTTGTAAACATGCCCATGTCACCCTGCTTTTAATTTCATTGCCCTGGCTCCCCATTCATTCATCAGGGTCTGCTGGCTGTGCCGCAGACGAGGCTAAAAACTAAAGGTGACAGAGTCTTTGCAGTTGTTGCACCCAAACTCTGGAACTCTGTCCCCTTGAGCTTGAGATCTGTGGAGTTTGTGATCTCTTTTAAAAAGCAGCTAAAACACATCTTTAAATCTGCATTTGGATGACTTTGTCTTGCATGATTTTGTTGTGATTTTATGTGTGGTATCTTACTGTGATTGTGTTGTTTATTCTTTCAGCATTTGGTTGTAAAGCACTTTGTGGTTTTTATCCTGAAAGGTGCGATATAAAAAAAACTTTACTTATATACCATACATATATACATTCCATCTTGACACTGAATTTTATGCTTCATACACATTTATTCTGTGAAACGAAATATGTCTTAGGTAAACTAATGCATAACTTATTTTTGCTATTTTCATGTATTTTGCCACTATTGTGCACAACATGTTATTCATTTGAATATATTAAATTTGTTGAACGTTACATCACTTATCTTCATCACAGGCTTTTGAATGTATTTATTAAGAACCACAAAAGCCTTTCACTTCAAAGGCACAAAGTGTCTTATACTGGTTAACAAAAGTTGGAGCTTGTTTTTTGTGAGCCTTTGCCATTACTTTTGTGATAAAACACAAAACCAAGGTAATATCAAAGACAGTGATAGAAAAGCAATAAAAGGAGAAACAAATTTCATTTTCACAAGTAAGAAAACACATCAATATGTTTAAACTCAATATACCATTAAGTTTAAACTCAATATAGTCTTGTCTGTATCTGAAAATGCTGAGTCTTCTTTTTTGTTTTCATAAGTTTTGTCTTACCACTTTAGTAGTTGACAAAGGGTTTGATATTTTGTGTGTCAGACTGAGGAAGGAGCTGGAGATGCACAAAGAAGGGGAGCTTGAACTTCTGCGGGAGACGCTCAGCTCTGAAATCCACTTTCTGCAGTCAGTAAGTTGAGGCTTATTAATAAAGCTTTTATTTGGCCAAATCAAATACTTGCCATACAACACAGTCGTTCATATCAGACCGCAATCACACATTAATGTTCACTATCCATCTTCCTTTCACTGAGTGTCCTTTATCGACTCAATGTTTCTTTTTTTTCTTTCTGTAGAAGTTGGCAGACAGCCAGAGAAGTGAGCAGTCTTAGGTTTGACTCGCTGAAGTTACAGGAAACAAAACACAGGTCATAGATTCTCTCTTTTGTGGACAAAATCAACACGTTCATGAACAGACAGGATAGAAAAAGAAGACAAATGACAGGAAGGAACAGATACACACAATCCCACAACTGTGTCACTTCTTTCACAAAATATGGATTCAATTTATTCTTTATTAGAGTAGTTTCTTTTTATTATTGATTTTGTGCTTTCACATGAAAACTCTGAGTCCCCGCTGGTGAATAACCATGGCACACAGATGAAAACACAGCAATATAATACACAACCATTATTCTTTATAACCCACAGTGATTTTGTTTGTCTTACCTGTTCCTTACCTAATTTTGTCAAAGTTCATAATACATTGTACATGTTCAGGTCCTTTGTAAAGCAGTATTACTTTGTGTTTCGCTGCTTCCTACATTAAAGTTTACTGTCAGTCTCTCATATGGCGCATGGATTGTGTCACTTTATTTTATCGAGCCACTTACTTATGAGACAGATTCATGAAAAGTGATTGTATACTGACATCTAGTGTGCAAATCATCGCATTGCTGTAGTAGAGGCTGGTGACAAACGACACTGCCTGGCCAAAAAAAAGGTCTAAAAACTAATCCAGGTGAAAGTAAAAGCATTTCCTTTCATTTACTGGAGAAGACTTTGCACACTGTCTGACTCTCCCATCATCAATTCAAGATCTTGGCAAAAAACAAATGCAACTCTGGATATAAATAAATGTTGAGACATTGGAGAAGCTTATTGAATCAATACCACAGCAAATATGGGTCGTAATCAAAGCTAAAGTCCAACAAAATATTATGCTCCCAAGTAAACTGAAGCCTTTTTTTCTGATTAGCCTCACTGATAAGTGGTTTTCTTAAGGCTACACAGCTATTTAGTCCAAATCCCTTCAGCCGCCTTTGCATTGTGTGTGGAAATGCTTTTACTTCCACTATTAAACATAGTCCTGAATTCTACTGTTGTTTTTTGACAATTTGATTTCACCACACATTTATGTGATTACCGGTCATGTTCATTCAAAATGTTTTCCCAACCACATTTTTCTTCACAGATGATGGTTCGCCAGTATCCTTATATCACTTGTTGCCAGCTGAAACATAATCACCCATGCAAAAATTATCCAGTGGGAGACTCGTACCGATTTGCTTAGGTAAATCCAGGTGGTGACCTTTTTTTTGGCCAGGCAGTGAATTAAATAAGGAATACACCACCAGTTAAAGGTCTGGACAAACCACAGCTTCTTCAGTTATTTGTCTTTTAGATTCTCCAAAGTAGCCACATTTAACTTTGATGACAGTTTTGCACACTCATGACATTCTCTTATCAGATTCACTAGGTAGTCACCTGAAAGGGTTTTCATTTCACAGGTGAGTTAATTTGTGCCATTTCTTACCTTCTTGGTGTGCATTAGACCATCAGTTGTCTTGTGCAGAGGAGGCATGGGAGTTAATAGCCTTATTCGTGTAACTGCAACTACTGTACAAATCCATATTATGGGAAGAAACGGTTAAGTAAAGAGAAAAGACAGTCCATCATTACTTTAACAAACTAATTTCATTCAGTCTGGGAAATGAAACTGACTCATAACTACCTACCAACCTCTGATGCGGAGGACATGTTTATTAGAATGATCAGTCTGAGAATCTGGCAGTTTACTACAACTCAGGGAGTGTTTGATGGTTTTGGTGACTGCACCTTCATTTCTTAACATAATAATGGATTGTCTTTTATTTCTTACATGCCGTAATATTGATTTGTGCAGTAGTTGTAATAGCACTAATGAGGCTATTGAATACAAAACAACTGATGATCTAATGCACACTAAGACAGCAAGGAATAGAAACAAGTTAACTCACCTATGATTTGAGAACCGTTCTAGGTGACGACCTAGTGAATCTGATGAGAGAATGCCATCAGTGTGCAAAGCTATCATCAAAGCTAAATGTGTCTACTTTGGTCAATCTAAATATATAAAACATATCAGATCTTGACTGGTAGTGAACATCAGCATGTACTATGTATAGCAGAAGGAGTATGAAATATAAGCTTAGAGCATTTCAGAAGACACTAAAACATTTTGTGAGTTGTACACTAAACTATATGACAATAGAGTGACAAAACTCATAGGTGCAGGTGTTAATATTTATAAAAATGTGAATAATTTGAGTGAAAATAGCCCAACATACAACTGACTGATTCAAAATCAGTTTGAAATGAAATTGCTGTGCAGCTGTTTGTTTTTTCTTTTATTAAAAGACTTGAATACCTTTGTTATCCCTTTTGAAAGCAGGATGAAGTGCTTCAAAAATGCATTCAGTTGCTGCCACCTGGTGGTCAATGTGTGGTATTAGTTTTCCATCACTATTCCCTCTGTCCAGAAACATTTATTTCCATAATTGATGATTAGATGGTCTGTTGGCCTACACCAGTGGGGTCACGCTGTGGGTCATTTTCCCTCGAATTGAAGTGATTCTTAATAGAATGATGTGGATTGTCAGCGTCTCCCTAATGAGATCCTGCAATCCTCTCTCTGACCTTGACCCCTGTGTCTAGATGTGTTAGCAGAAATTTAGAGCAAAGAGCAGATGGAACAGCAGACAAAGCAAACCATTTAGTGGAGTAGTTAACCCTTCTTTAACTAACTGCTGTCATTGTAACCTCTCTGTCAAGCACATTACGTGGCAAATGACTATTTGCAAATGAGTAGATTCTAATCTGAAGCCTGACAAAACAGTGGAGACAGCTTTCAGACACCTTCTAACGAACTCACTGACATTACCACGCATTTCAAAGAGACAACATTCCTATTAACCCATTTATATGGCCAGTGGAAATAAATCGTATACTAATATTACTGATTACATGCAGCTGTTCATACTCTGATTATAAACATGTTGTTTCTTTCAAAGTATTTCACTAGCGGCAGATTTTCCACTACTGGAACTATGCCTGCCTCATGTTTCTTCAAATACAGTATTGAAAGGTCAGATTTGGATATTTGTGCACTTTCCAAAACCAGTTGATATCCTTTTTAATAATCCTTTAAAGTAGGTATCCTTCTGTTTTTGACTAGAAATATGAACTTTTCTATCGAGCCTCCACCTGAACCTGCGAGAATCTTTTTCTACTACAACTGATGTGAATCTGCTAATGAGATGCACATTCTGAATGTTTTGTATACGACGCCATAAACTAGAATGAAATAAGCATAACCAACTGATCTTAGGAAAACGCCATTTGGAAAAAGGCCTTACTGTGAATATCCATCCTAAATATGCTGTGGCATGACATTATGTACACATATTTACTGTTAACTACTTACTCATATCAAAAGGTAGATGTTTGAACACATTCTTCTTCAGGGGTTTTCTGTATTTTCATTGTTTTCAACATTGTACATTAATACTGAAGACATCCAAACTGTGAAGCAACATGTATGGATTTATGTAGTGAACCCAGAACTTTTTTTTACTGTATGCTGTATAAGGTAAGTCTGCACTTGGGGAGACATTCAAAGATCCTGAGATTTTTCAGATTCACTGAATTTCATTTCTTAAAGTAATGATTGGTGTCTTTTCTCTTTACTTAACTGTTTCGTGCTATAGTATGGATTTGTACCGTGGTTGTAGTACCACTAATGGGGCCTTTGGCTCTGTACTCATCCTACCTCTGCACAAAACAACAAACAAACAAGGATGCAAGGATAACAGCTTTTTTATCCATAAAAACTAACTTGTTTTATAGTGTGTGTAAAGACTTCATGGAGTGTATGATTGTCACTTTTATTCTTCGAAATGATCAATGCCATAAAAAACTAGAGGGTAATAACTGAATCAGAATGTAACAGCAAATCTATAAGCACATATGACCAACAAAGGAATGCATTCATGTCTCATAAGAGTCAGGAAACTAAAATAAATGCAACTTTGGTCGGTTTTGAAATGCTTGCAAAGATTTACTTTTCAGAGATTGCTTTGGTATTTTTCAAAATGCCTCTACATAAGTGTGAGCCAGTGAAAGTTTTATTTTGATCATCCACATATAAGGCAGGAGTACCGTGGTTGTCCATCTACATTCAGCTCAGTCATGAACACGTCCATGATGCTGTTTTCCAGAGTGCGGTTGCTCTTGGTTGTTAAGCAGTCTTGGTCCTTAGGAAAGTAGGCTGTTTTTGCTCCTGCAACCGATACAATAGTTTCTGCTAAAAATAAAAAAAAATATATAAGTAAAGTCCAACATCACAACTTAAAATTCTGCATTAAGTGTTTCTATAAATACATAATTTTAGTTCTCTTGTAGAAAATTTCTAACACATAAAAAAGTAATCATGCACAGCTGTGCTGAAAAAAAGTATTTTTAAAAATGATTGGCTTTGAGAATTAACTCCTCTTGTGATCTTTGTTGTTAGCACATATTGTAGACAACAAAAAAGTGAATAGTCTAACAATAGCCCTACTGTTGCACACAGCCAGCTTGTTTCCTCCAATGTACTGAGTCTGCCATCGATAGCCAGTCTGCTGACTGCATTCTTCAAATATACGTCCGGTTCTCATGAACCCAAAGTCATATCCCTGAGGAAAAAAACAAATGACTGTAAATACTACATCCTCATGATTTGCTTTTATTTTTGTGTTATAAAATCATGTAATCTTATTCACATGGTTGCACAGAGGTTTGCAGTAACGCTTCCTGCTGATGCTGACACACGCCAACCCTCCGTTTTCAGGTACTTCTGGTTGAGGACAGTCCTTTGGCTTAGCTTCTTGGCATTCTACAATATTAAATGTTCACCATATTAATTTTTGTATTCACAATTTGTTGTTGACAATGTATAGATAACAGAAATGATTATTTTAACCCTTTATCATTTGGGTTGGATATTGCTAAATTCTTGGTTTTAAAGCTGTGTTTGAAAATATTGCACTTTAAAAATCATATAATATTTGAAATTACAAAATATAACTAATGTTGTGGTAAAATGTTGTCTTTGTTGCCCTTTAAATGTCGTTAAAACTGTAAGCACAGACTCAGTTATTACTTATTCTCCATTAGGATAAATAAGCACAAACTGCATCCATATGTGCATATTTGCCATTTACCTAAAAAAAGATAAAAAAAAAGTATTGTTTCAACAGAGCCAAAAAGGATCAAATGCAAACATGTTTTAATAATGAAAATCATTAAAAAGTTAAACATGTAGTGTCTTTGGCAGCCCTCAGTTCATGTCTTTTTTTGTGTCATGTTTTCATGGAAAAAGGGTTTTCCTGGTCATGAGATGTGCATCTGCTCTATCAAAGGAAAATATCTCTTTATCTTGTGAGAATGAGTAAAAGGAGTAAAATATCTCATTTTCTGTAGTCATTTTTGCAAATTTTAGTTCATTTGCAGATTATTTATTTCATGTTTTGTTCATTTTTTATTATTTTATTAAATGTTTATGAATTTTTGTGCATTATTTTTTATTAGTTTTTTCTATTTTTGTTTAAATTCATTTAGATGATTGTTTTGTTCATTTTTGCTAATTTTTTTTCATACTTTTTCATTCCGTTGATTTAGCACTTCAGCGTTTCTTGTGATTTTTTTTTTGTTCATTTTCCTGATTACTTTGCTCAGGTTTGTCTTAATCTTATATTTTTATATTTTATAATGTTTCATATTTGAGCATTGAATTGATTATATTGTTTTAGCTTCTTTATTTTGTTGGTTATTTTATGGTCTTGCACTTATATAGCGCCTTTCTACCCTACGGGACTCAAAGCGCTGCTTTACACTGCTTTCCATTCACCCATTCACACACCAGTGACACTCACTGGAAGCAATGTGGGGCTCCCTTCTCCACACGATAGTACGAAACAGTTAAGTAAAGAGAAAAGACACCCATCATTACTTTAAGAAAT
>JAQQAE010017574.1:0-11429 GCA_029823295.1 Pseudamia nigra
GGACAATTTAGAGTGACCAATTCACCTAACCCCCTAGTGCATGTTTTTGGTTGTGGGAGGAAGCTGGAGAGAACCCATGCAGACAACATGCAAACTCCACATAGGCCCCAACACCCGGTGGGGCCTATGTGGACCTTCTAGCTGTGAGGCACGAGTGCTACCCACTGCACCACCGTGTCGCCTACTTGTTTGTCCATGATTACCTCAAAAATATTTTAAATCTCAATGTGGTGATGCACCAACTTATTTTCTGTGTGTCCAGAAAAAAATGAACTGAATGTTGTACCATAAAAAAAAATCATGCAATTTGTATTTTCTCTGACAGGCTGCATTTTGTGTTCTGCCTTCTCGTGATTTACTGGTTGTGACATCTCAGAAAGGCATTCAGGTAAATTTTCCATGTCTCTGCTCTGTCTCTACTGTCATTAGGAGTTGTCATCTGATGAAGCCACTGCGTAATATGAAGCTTCATCATATCATAATTGTTGCACTGGACTTTTATTGTTAAGCATGTTTTTGAATTTTTTCAGATGTATGAATCAGACGGATCCATTATGGTTTACTGGCATGCACTTGATACTCCTGAAACGCCTACAGGTAAACATGCACATCACTTGCAAAAGGACTGATCAGCTGTAGATGCATGGACATTTTGAAATAATAAAATGTGTAATTAAGTTTTGTTTTTGATACATTATAATACTAGTGTAACGTGTTGTTACCGGAAAGCTCCATCATCATGACAAAAAAAAAATCAATGGGAGGACATGGTTATTAAAATTAAATTATTTCCAGGTAGTTGCACTTATATGCATTTTTTATGTCTATACCCATCTCTTTTCTTGTCTATCCAGTCATTATAAAACATTTTTATACCTACCTGTTCAAAAACGGCACTGATACCACATGTCCTGCTTTTTCAAATGCATACTGTCTGTTTCAATCACATACAATTATATCTATGCATGTATAAGAGGAAGTATTCTTCTCGAGTTTTCTGACATATCTTGGGTACTAACAAACACATTTGTGTGCCAGCTCAGGCTGTGTTTGCTCGAGGGATATCAGCCGTGTGGGAGAACTATATATGTGTGGGTAAGCACTGAGTAAAATACAGTGCCTTAGGCTTGTTTATTTAGGTATATGTAGCAAAACCCAACTCCTCCATTTCTCTTCAGGCGTGTCATCTGGTGCAATCTTAGTTTTCGATATTCCCAGTAAAGGCAGTAACATCACCTTGTCTGAGGTGCTGGAGGAGCACAAGGAGTCCATCACTGACATGGCATCAGAATGTTCTGGCAGCCAGGCAAGTGTTTATACTACAGTATAATGATTATATGCACTATCACCAGTCTATTCAAGCCAGTTTTTTAAATGCCAGCTTCAGCCAGGTTGTTAAATGCCAGGTTAGCTTTATTAATTGCTACTTTGTATAAAGCTTTTCGGAATTATAACATACGATAATGTGGCGACCCCTGAGGGGAGCAGCCGAAAGGAGAAGAAGAAGATAATATATATAATCTTCCACTCTGTTGTGGTGTGTCTTTCCTCAGGAGTGCATAGCTGATATGGTCAGTGCAGATGATGGAGGTAACCTGTGTGTGTGGAAGTCTGGAGAGGAATTTCAGTTGCTAAACAAGATACCTGGCTTTGAGTAAGACAGTTTGCTCATTTTTAAACTTAAAACCTGAACTATGAGACAGCAGTACGTTGCTGTTCAGTAACTAATGATACTGAACAATGGAAGCTTGTCTTCACTGGAAGTCAGTAATCAGTGACTGTAAACCAATTTTCCACCCATACTTCCTCTGTTCTCTTTTCATATGTTTTACTTATATCTAATTGAATTCTGGTGTCTTGTCATTTGTTACCCATGCCTAATCTGTCAATTTGTTTCCATCTTTATTTCCTAAATACAATAATCTTCCATCTTCATCACTCAACTCAGCATGAGCTGCTCATCTGTCAAGCTATGGAAAGGAACAGTGGCAGCAGGTTACGGTACGGGTCAGATCCGTCTGTACGAGGCTGTGACGGGAATTCTGCATGTCGAGATTAATGCTCACGCTCGCTGGATTTATTCTCTAGATATCGCTCCTTTCTCTGGCCTGGTGAGCATGTACATACACTATGAATAATACATTGTGAGAATTTAGCTCATTATCAATAGTGGCAGACTCAATTACAAACAAAAAAAAAAAACAGTTTTAAATTTCTAACTATTTATCTTATGTTGTCTTTTACTTGTGTGTTTTAGCTTCTGTCTGCTGCTGAGGATTCTCTAGTCAGAGTGTGGCACCTGACTTTAACCCCAGAGACAAACACTGTTGAGGTAACTGTTATTTAAATATAATACAAATCGATAACAATATCCACATTACTTATTCCGCTAGTCAACCTCTTTATCTCTGTTTCTTCATTTCCACTCTTAGGTTGCCCATCTACACAATGAATGTGTTACAGACACGCAGATCTGTGGTGCCAAGTTCTGTGATGGTGACGGCTATGCTTTTGCAGTGACAGGCTACGACCTGAGTGAGATTATCCGCTACACACAGACATAGGACATTTAATTGAGGCTGAATGTACGCTGTTGACCGTAAAGTTGGAATAATTTTTTTTTTTAATCTATTCTTAAGAAATGATTGTGACAGTGTGATATATTCTTGATAGATAAAGTGTACATATACCTTCTAAGAACTTAATTGATAAATCTCTTTCAAAGGGGATTACTGATGTATATAAATAGGAATAAAAAGAAGAATGTGCCTGAAAACAAATTATTCCAACTTTATAAGCAACTGTGTACAAACAAAAGTGGACCAATTTGGGTTATGCTAATGTTTCCCGTGGCAGAGAATATTAAAGTATTTAAAATTAATTTCTATATTGTATTTCAGAGTGTTTTTGCCATTATAGAAGCAGATTAGGAGTGTTTCTATGTCATAGTCCCAGTACGTATATTTTCATGTATGTAAATGTAGCTTTTAAAGGAATAACATCTTATATAATCTCTTTCTGATATTGATGTCGTATCAAAGAAAGACCAATAAATTTTTTCTAGACATGTCCAATGTTCAGGTGTTATGTTTGTGTTTACTCTTGCACTTTACAAATGCACCAGCAGATGGTGCAGTGGGTTGATTATCTTTGAACAGGACAATGCAAGTACTGTAAAGTCCACAGGTATTTTCCTCGACAGGAGAGTTGCCTTAAAAGTTACTTTGACTCAATACCCTGTTCAGACCATGGCCTTCACTTGTCAGATGGTAAACGTGAAACATGCCTCATATTGGCAACTTTCTTAGCGTACCAGTTCTGCATGTCACTTTATTTCATGCTCTTATATTTTAATTTAAATGTTATTTTTGTTACCATATTAAACACTGTTGCTGAATTTGAGATGAGTTGTTGTTGTTTGCAGGTTTATCTGATATGTTTAACATGTCACAAACACTGACTCTTTCAGTTTAGTAAGAGAATAAACAATGTCCTGACTCTTTCAGTTTAGTAAAAGGATAAACTGAATGTCTTGCTATTTCCTAGAAAGAATGTTTATCAAATACAGTGGAAAAAGCAGCCCAGATAACACTGAGATATGGATTTCTAGCAATATTTGAGTCAATCTGCAAATGCCCTGAGAAAACAAATTTGCCAAATCAGCATTATTGTTGGCAGATCTTGTCCTGTGCAGTGCAAGTCGCAGGTTTTTTTTAAAAAGTTCACATTAGGCAATCAGGTATCAGTGTAAACCCACCCACATCACTGTAAAAAGATAAGGAAAATGAGGTCAGTGAGGAACTGTGCACTGTATGCCAGTGTAGCACTAAGCATGCATTAAATCCCTGAGTTCTTCTCTGGTTTGCAGTCAACACTGGTCACATAACATCAACTGACAAGACTGTTTTGAGCCAACACACGACAGGTTATATAACTTAAATTTGGTTGGCACTAAGTGACAGTCATGCTGATAGCTAGAGCAAATGTGAAACACAAACATGTAACGCAGTGACAAGAGCACAAACTTTTCACAGAATCAATAATTTTCCACATATTAGTTGTGTCATGTTTCCCAAGCTTTTAGTGGTGGACTAATGTTAGTTGAGGACTTAGATGTCAATATGAAGTCCCAAATGACACAGACACTGAGATTATACAACTAACTGGAACAGTACAGAGGGAGGGCAAGGTTGGTCAAAAGCAATCCAAGGATTGGAGGAGCAGGGCAGGCACGAGGTCGAGTAAACAGCTCGTGTCAATGCGAAGACTAAAAGAAAGGAATATGACATTACTTTTCTGAGAAAAACAGGGTGAAGACAAACATCAGCAGTCATTTATTCCTTGTTAACTCAGTCAGTAGTGATGTGCGACGCTCCGGACTCATAGATAGCCCCAGGGCCACTCATGCTGTGTACTGCTGCAATAGTTGTCACTAGTTGTCTCTTAGGTGTTACAGCTGAGCACACAATGTTGAGGAGATCAGACTGTGCATCAACTGCTCTCAGTTACAGATACAACTCTACGTGAACTCTGCATATGTGTTTGGACACGTGTCAAATAATAATGGTACATTCTCCTGATGTTCTCCCCTACATATTCCCCAGTAGACACTTGTACGGTAATTTTTTTTATTAATGAGTGTGACTGGACACAAATAGATTATGTACAGTAACACCTTGAGTTAAAGTCTCCAATGAAATAATGTGTCCCTTTAAATCACAGAGGAAAACATAGGAGCACTTACCAGCATTATAGATAGATTATATGAATCCTTTGTGTTACAGTCATCATGAAGTGATTAAAGCTTAATCCTTTTTGTTCAACTGTCCATCCGTCATGTTTCGTCAGTCTCACATTCTTATTAACAAAACTAATAACCAATGAAACAAGTTTCTTGAGCCCAAGCAGTCCACAGTATTGACCAAGCCCTATCAGTTGTGACTTTATGTATTACCATTTGTGGTATGTATCTTCACGTCTGTGATAGTGCCCCTATGTGGGGACTTTTTGGGGAGATTGTTTGTGGTCCATTATTTTGGCTGTGAATGAGACATTTATCCCTTGTCTGTCCAGCCTTGTGGCAGCTGCCTATGCCTGTGTTATGAAGCCTGCTGGGACAGAGCCTCAACAGGGGGGATGAAGAGCTTAAAGCCCCTCCAGTCTGCTGCCACAGACACAACATAAGATATGCTGTATAAATAGATCTTTGATTTCAAACAAACAGAAATGGGGAGAGTGGATGGGGTGGAGGGTGGGTGTACACATGTACATAGAAAAATATCAATCAATCAATCAATCAATCAATCTTTATTTGGACATTGGCGTGAGGAATGGAATTAGGTAAAATATTTGCAAATGATTAGCTGAATGTATTTGTCAGTTTGTTATAGGTGATGTGTACATTAATGATGCAGGCTGGATAAAAGTTTAAATTATCACGTATTGAAATGTTGTAATCAAACCCTCTCTCTGCCCAGTATCGATGTTTGTAAAGGCTCCTTTCAACACTGAACTACTGCTACTGGTGTAGTGCAGCTGTCTTTCCGTAATGTAACCTTAATCTTACTGACTGCTGTAACTGCAAACCAGGTATCTTTTTGTCTCCCGCACACTTTATTCTGTGATTCCAATCATTAGTGACTTTATCAATTTATTCCTACTGAGTTCAGATTTTTTTCTCAAACTTTAAAAAAAAAAAAACCAATATACTGGGATTCAAAAAGTAAGCCCCCCAATTCTACATATTTAACCCACTGGATCCCAGATGTTCTTTGCATTGCATGACTGTGAATGAATCAGTGTTTGGTGGTGGTCGAAGAAGCCGTTGGTGCGAATTGGCAGCCACATTTCTGACAGGCAGGTGTGACTACAGGTGTGACTTACTGCCACCTAGAGTGAATGAATAATGGATTCAGTGTAAGTGCTTTGGGAAGGAGACTTGAAAAGGGCCATATACAGCCAATCCATTATTTTTAAAAGCTGGAATATTTCATTTAGTTCATGTTTGCCTTAGGACCTATTTTAAAGTATCACACTTTCAGGTGAGGGTAAAGTGTGTCTTTACCTGTATCTTCTCTGTCAGTGATTTATATATATTACACATAAACTGTATAACATCATGAAAACAATAGCAAAGTCTTGTCCAGATATTAATCTTATATATATTAACATTTTGAGTAGAAATTAATTAGCATTTTACTAACTGATGCTTTGGCTAATTACTTTCTGGAAATACTGGGCTACTAAAGACCGTTTTGAAATCAACATTTGGTCCTCTCTTACTGTACCGTAATTTATTCTTATGGTGATGCCATTAGCATCAGCAAAGTTATGTGATATGTTCAACTTGAAACCTTTCCTGGTCAAAAAATGCAAGGGTGTGGCATTTTATTTGATTAAAGGTGCTTATTATGACCATTGTAATGTGGAGCTGCTGGAGTGGCCACTTGGATTGTTCATCCAGTCCGTACATATGCCAAAGTCTACAGAAATGGGTGGATAAGGGTGGAGCAGGATAGGAGTTAGGTGCAAAATGTTATTTAAGAGAAGCTAAGGCACTGCCTCTGCAACCACAACTGTGCATCATTAAACTGTACCATGGTAAGCTCTGCCCTCTCTTGTCCTGTCAAGACAATCCACCCTTCCTGCTTGTTTGACCTCAAATGTAAGGTAAACATATAAATGCACAGCACTGACTGACTCACAGGATCCCAGATGTTCTTTGGAAACAGCACCATGACAGGCAGAAATGGGTACCAGCATAAACAGATTGCCGGTTTCTCACTCATTCTGCTTATTTTTGTATGGATATTTCCATATTAAATGAAAAATGACAGTAACACATCAGACTTGTCACTAGTGGACTTCCATTGTCTTTACATTACACAACATTCACAGTCACATTATCTTCCCTCTAAATGGAAAGGCCTGAAAACCCTGACAGAAAGCAAAGGGGTGGAAGGTCATCATAGGTGCAGATAAATATGCAGTTAACAGAGAAACCATGCATTTTACTAATTAAACATTAACATTGGAATTTGTACATTTTCTTTTTTAATTGCATATCAAGTGGCATTTTTATGCTCTCTGCCTGTCATTTATGTTCTTTATCACTGTTGTTAAATGGTTCATTATTTATGATGAGCTTGATAGCAAAACTAATTTCTTCATCAAGTATTCATAAAGCTTGTCTTCATTCATTCATTCACTCATTCATTCATTCTAATTTAAGCTTCACCTTAAACATAATGCAAGTCATCACTTAGCATCAACACACCCTATTCTGAATGCAACACCTCTTCTGCATCATAAAGGATAGGACTTTAAACAAGTAGCAAAAATATAAACGGACTTCAACATGTGGATCCATATTGAAGTCCAAAATGTCCTGGCCATGTTTTGGCTTAAGATCTCTGTTTTGTGGCCAAGACACAGATCTTATATGTTTGAAAGGGTTATAAAAACAGCAATGGAAGACCACTAGAGGAGTTTATCATCAATTCAAATAATATTCATCCAGAGAATGTGTAAACCAGAACATGACGCACAAGTTATGGCACACAACTGAAAACTCAAGGTAATTTCCAGGATTGTCCTCACCTCTCAAATAGGCATAAAAACCACATATTTTGTGTTTCCCCGTGTTTGCAGGAAATTTGTACTCATTTCCTTGAGACTTACCTAGAACTAGAGGCGCTGCGTGTCACCAGGCAAGTAGTGGGCCCTAGAGGACTCACAAACTTTAAAAACAACAGTTTTGTTGTGTGATTTATAACATTATGGAGATAAAAGCCAGTTGTAGGGGCCCACCTGTGAATTTTTGCCTAGGACCCCAATAGACCCTAGAATCATCACCTAGAACAAATCTTTACCCTCAAACCACAATTTATATTATGCACCACTTTGTTTGGCTAGCCAGGAAAAAGTCACCACCTGTATGGAACTAAGAACTAAGCAAGGAGGTAACACCCTTCCGTTGGATAATTACTGCATGCATGGGTGATTATGTTTCAGCTGGCAACAAGTTATTTAACCATAACTGATACATTGAGTTGCTTCTCATTTCTTAAAAAACCATGTCCAATGAAACATCCTGTGGTCATGGAAAAGATGTTGCTGTTTCAAAAGAGTCAAATTATTGACATGCAACAACCAAAGAAAACCTCTAAGGAGATTGCTGAAACTAGTATAATTGTGTTAAGAACTGTCCAATGTATTATTAAAAACTGGAAGGATAGTGGGGAACCATCATCTTTGAGGACGATATGTGGCCAAAAAAACCTTTAATGATTGTGATCGGCGATCACGTCGACCTTTGGTGAAATCTAATCTTACAAAAACAACAGTAGAACTCAGATCTATGTTTAGTAGTGAAAGTAAGAGCATTTCCACACACAATGAGAAGGAAACTCAAGGCATAGCGACGAAACAGCTGTGTAGCCTTGAGAAAACTACTTATCAGTGAGGCTGTGCAGGAAAAAAGGCTTAAATTTGCTTGGGAGCATAAAGATTGGATTCTGGAGCAATGGAAGAAGGTCATGTGATCTGCTGAGTCCAGATTTACCCTCTTCCAGAATGATGGCACACCAGGGTAAGATGAAAAGTAGAAGAAGTGATGCACCCATCATGCCTAGTGCCTACTGTACAAGCCTGTGGGGGCAGGGCTATGATCTGGGGGTTGCTGCAGTTGGTCTGGTCAAGGTTCAGCAACATCAACATTATGTGTCCAAAGAATGAGGTCAGCTGACTACCTGAATATACTGGATGGCTAGGTTATTGTATCAATGGACTTTTTTCTTCCTGATGGCACAGTCATATTCCAAGATGACGATGCCAGGATTCATCAGGCTCAAATTGTGAAAGAGTGGTTCAAGGATCATGAGACATCATTTTCACACATGGATTGGCCACCACACAGTCCAGACCTTAACCCCATTGAGAATCTTTGGGATGTAGTGGAAAAGACTTTGTGCAGTGGTATGACTATCCCTTCATCAATACAAGATCTTGGCAAAAAATTAATGCAACTCTAGACAGAAATAAATGTTGTGACATTACAGAAGCTTATTGAAATGATGCCACCGTGAATGCGTGCTGTCATCAAAACTAAGGACGATCCAATGAGTATGTCACTTTTTTTGGCCAGGAAGTGTATATAGACCACATGGGAGCAGAGTTCCCACAAGTGACAGTGACAAAAGATATGTGTTCCCATAACACAAGTAATACATGGCCACACACACCATGTTCCCAGTAACATCATTTAGACGGCATGGGTAGGCAATGGGATTTAAGTGCATTGGATTAGAGTAAAATAAACATGATCAGACCCCACCATCTGCACTAGGATGGAATGGTTGCCTAGCATCAAGCACTGTTTGGATTGTCTGACGCTGATGTGCTGACGTAGTAGAGTGTAGTAGTGTGTGTGTGTGTGTGTGTGTGTGTGTATCAATACGTATGTGTTTATTGCTGCAAGTGCAGATGGCACCCTCCAAATGATGATGGATTCATTTTTCAGAAAAGTCTGTCTTTTATTAGATTTGAATATATATGTGTGTTTCTCTCCATTCTATTTTTCACAGTTTGTATATGTTTAGTCTAAATGTGGCTTTAGCAGCAAATTATAATACCACATTCAAGGATAATTAAGCTCATTAGTAAAATCTTATTAAACACTTAACACCCTTCCTTCAGTAAGGGTTTCTATAAAGTATATATTGTTGTGACAAAGAAGACAAGCTCTGGATTTTTTTTTTTGCTCATCTCATTTAGAACAACAACAAAAAAAAATCTTATAAAAAAGGATCTGTTTTTAAAATGCATAATGTTGCTTTTAATTCACAATCACTACACCAAACATGTAAACACTTATCTTGTTACCTCTAGTGTGGTGTGCAGAATTACTGTATCTGAAAATAGAGTCACAGCATTAATAACCTGAATATCGCGGCAGCACTTATCACTGTGCTCTATCAGTGAAGAAGCTAATAGGGTTAACATGAAATGAATAGGCATCTAAAGGGCACAACCTGATATCAAAACATTTACATCAAGCACTAGGTTGTGTGAGGTCCTTGTTTCTCTTCATTTGCACAGAGTAGATATGTGCAGTATGTGAGTATTTAACACCAGAGAGAGAAAGAGAAGAGAAACTAGCTATGAGAAAACAAACATAGCTTTCACTTCAACACAGACACACCATAATCTAAGTAGCAGCTGCGGCAAAAAACTAAGACTGTACAGATTATCTACACAGTTTGTTTTATTCACTTCTATGAATCAGGTTAAAAATAATAATAATTTTAAGTGAATTTAAAATACTAGTATAATTAAAAAATAATATATATAAATAGCAAAATCTTCAGGGTTATTTTTCTGTCGCGCTTTGAAAAGTCATTAAAAGGGCACTTTCATATAGCACCTGCTGTGTTAAACAGAGGGTCCTCAGTTCAGCTGGTGTGAATGTGTGCACGTGTGTGTCTGTTAGAGGTACTGCACTGGAGCTCAGCAGTTCACAAGTTAAGGCAGAGTTTGTTTGTACAAAAACTCAGTCAAGAATATCAGGTATTAGTGAAATACTATCTATCCCTTTGTGTCCTACTCTCTCCCATTATAACATTTTACATTCATGGTTGTCAGAAAAGCTCTGATTCACATCCTTGCCACTGTGGCTCACTCTGCTCTTTGAGTCATGTTCAGCTTAGATGTTACACAAACCTGATCTGATCCCTGCATATTCTCACTTCAGTCATTTATTGTTGGATATACATATATATGTATTTATATATTATACGTGTTCTACATATGCTCTTCTAAGAGCAGTTTTATGTTTGAAGAGTACTATAAATGGAGATCAGTAAGTAATTTTGTTCTTCTTTAAAGCAGTGTCCTACTGAGCCTCTTCAGCCAACACATACCCCAGCTGTGCTGTCACTCAACATTAATGAACATGCACTACAAATACTCACACATTAAACGTGTGCCCCAGTATAAACTTGCAGACTGGTTAAAAATTAAACTAGCTGAGTCTAGCTTATTGTCAGATAAGTGTGCATTTTCCAGCTGCTTTTTCTTCAGCTTAATTTGAACTTAGTCCTTCCCAGACCAAGTTGTAAATGAGCCCTCTGAAAAGTATGCATCAGAGTATCACTTATCAGCATGAAAGACTGAGACTGACATAGAAGCAGTGTCTACCATGCTAAGGATGTTGGAGATATTAAATCAAGTAAAATATGCAATAATAATGAAAAGCTTGAAGGTAATAAAAAACAAAGTAGATAGGTATTATACCCACAATAAGTGATTTGTTGGTGATATTAATCACTTCAAAATACAAACCATCAAGAAGTGATGCAGCTGCCAAATAACACCAAGTTTTGCTTTCTTAACTTATTACCTGGTCCACCCCCCCCCCGACCCCCTCCTCC
>JAQQAE010017575.1:0-11429 GCA_029823295.1 Pseudamia nigra
AGTCTGCAGTTAAAAAGGAGAAGCTCACACCTTGGAGAACTGTTGCACCAAGTGGACTGACATGAATCATGGCTCCAGCATGATAGATGTCAGTTGAAACAAAAGAGAGGATTATCAAACTTCTTAAAGAAGGTAAATCATCACAGAATTTTGCAAAAGATGTTGGTTGTTCACAGTCATCTGTGTCTGAAATCTGGACCAAGTACCGTACAAACAATATGAGAAGATTGTGAAAGGCAAATATACCGGTAGACCAAGGAAGACAGCAAAGCATCAAGACAGAAAACTTAAAGCAATGTCTTGAAAACAGAAAATGCACAGCAAGACAAATGAGGAACAAATGGGTGGAAACTGGAGTCAACATCTGTGACCGAACTGTAAGAAACCGCCTAAAGGAAATGGGATTTACATACAGAAAAGCTAAGTGAAAGCCATCATTAACACCTAAACAGAAAAAAAACAAGGATACAGTGGGCTAAGGAAAAGCAATCATGGACTGTGGATGACTGGATGAAAGTCATATTCAGTGATGAATCACAAATCTGCATTGGGCAAGGTGATGATGCTGAAACTTTTGTTTGGTGCCGTTCCAATGAGATTTATGAAGATGATGCCTGAAGAAAACATACACATTTCCACAATCACTGATGACATGGGGCTGCATGTCAGGTAAAGGCATTAGGGAGATGGCAGTCATTACATCTTCAATAAATGCACAAGTTTACGTTCACATTTTGGACACTTTTCTTATACCATCAGTTGAAAGGATATTTGGGAATGATGACATCATTTTTCAAGATGATAATGCATCTTGCCATAGAGCAAAAACTGAAAACTTTCCTTGAAGAAAGATACATAAGGTCAATGTCATGACCTGCAAATAGTCCATGTCTCAATCCAATTGAAAATCTGTGGTGGAAATTGAAGAAAACGGTCCATGACAAGGCTACAACCTGCAAAGCTGATCTGGCAACAACAATCAGAGAAAGTTGGAGCCAGATTGATGAAGAGTACTATTTGTCACTCGTTAAGTCCATGCCTCAGAGACTGCAAGCTGTTATAAAAGCCAGAGGCGGTGCAACAAAGTACTAGTGGTATATTGTAGTGTTTTTTGGTTTTTCATGATTCCATCATTTTTTCCTCAGAATTGAGTGATTCCATATTTTTTCTCTCTGCTTGATCTAAAGAAGCAATTGTTATTGAGTACCACAATTTTTTTCTGGATTTCTTTTAGTATTTCTTAAAGTCAGAAAGTTGCCATTTTAAATGACTTTAGTTTTGTGGCATGCCTGTGATCTGCTTTTTTCTATAAAATTAAACAACTGAATGAACATCTTCCAAGACTGGCGATTCCTTATTTTTTTGCCAGGGGTTGTATATTAAAGACCCCATGTCAATACAGAAACCACGGCAAATAATAAGCAGTATGTGAAAACAAAAATTGCTTCATGACCTAGATCCAGGATATACAGTCAAAAAGAGGCTATGGTTGCTATAGCAAAGTACAGTATGTAGTATGTGCACAATACAAAAGAAGTAATGTAACACGATCTCATTTAGGTGTGGGGTTCTAACTTTATGTTTCTACTCAAAAAATAGGTCACAATTTTAGGTCACATTTATTGTATGTTCCATTAAACTCTGGGGAAAGACCAAGAAAAACTGAGCTAATCTAGACACATGACTGCTTGTTGGCATATTAAGTACAGGTGGAGTAAGTGGTGT
The DNA here is from genome assembly GCA_029823295.1 of Pseudamia nigra. Classification (NCBI taxonomy): domain Eukaryota; kingdom Metazoa; phylum Chordata; class Actinopteri; order Kurtiformes; family Apogonidae; genus Pseudamia; species Pseudamia nigra. The sequence continues at coordinate 1,726 of JAQQAE010017575.1, forward strand.
AAGTTTGAGGCCTGCCTGCTTTTTCACTTATGCTTCAAAGTGGAAGGTGCATGAATTTCCTTGTGCAGACAGAGACTTGTCCCAGCATCAAAATGAGCCTGGAAGACAAAGCCCTCTCGGGCGGTTGGCTCCCCGGAATCTAGCCACTTGGCTGGACAGGCCTCCTGAATTGGCAGGCGTGGACAAAGGGGAACTCCTCAAAACTATCAACGCTTCCAAAGCAATGCAGATAGTACTTAAAACCCAGGCCACATTCTACACCTAGTATCATTGATACAATACCAACTTCACCACAGAGTTCAGGAAAGCACCGACCAAAAATGTCTCACACCGAGCATGAAAATTAAATGTTAACCAGCTACTGATTTTCTTGGCTCAGCCTATGACTAAGATTATTCTGATATTTGTCAAGATAGTGCAAGCATTACACAAACTTCACAAGCATTTTTCTGACTGATAGGCAGCATAATCAGAAACTGCTCCCCTCAACAGTTGGGATGTAAGGATAAAAAAACTGATAACTTGGCATTATCAGCATTCCTGTAATAAAAGTATCAGGTTACAAAGTACACAGTATTTCTCTGTAGCAGTCTACAGGGAAACATTAACAAATAGTGGAGCCATTCAAAACAGTCTGTTCTTCCAGGTCCAGGTAAGAGTAGAGAAGACTGTACAATTAATTCAGTAAAATGGTGACAGCTCTGATCAGAGCATATCTACACGTGGACCTCAAGGAAACGTGGCAATGAAACAACAACTGCTACCACCAGCCACTCCGGTTGACGATCTCAGAATAACTATCAATCAATCAAACTTTATTTGAAAGTACATTAAGAGCCGCAGAACTTTTTGAAGGGCCTTCACATACATGTATTTAATTTAGCCTTCAGGCTACATTTTTAAGACATGATCTCACAGCTGCTGATCAAGTAAAAGTAATAAGAGACAAATGTTTAACTTTCTTCTTTCTGTGAACTGACGTAACGGGGATGACCAAATGACATCTGACCGTGGAAAAGGGGCAGTTCACTAGGGGTTGGGTACTAAATGTCCCAGCATACTTATTCATTTCTGATCCAAACTGGTGAACCAAGATGCGTAACTGCAACACTACCTACAAAAATATTATTACAGATATGGTAGAAGCAGTTTACTTTCTCTAGCTAAGACAGCTAACCAGCCCCACGTTATAAGTAAATCAAGCATGAAAACGACACAAGAGTCACACATAACGACGGCATGGTTTCAATAATGACGAACAGGAAACAAATCGAAGCTTCAAATAGTTACGTGGGTTTTGCTGCCAGTAGTTACTGCAATAACCCGTACGCAGAAAGGCTCGTCACCATTCAAGTTCGCCTCACTGAATGACTGGAGCAAAGCACTATGAATGAGCTAGCGAATATAGCCAGATACTAACATTAGCCCGACAATCCAATTATTAGAAGAGAGGAAGACTTCAGTGAGAAGTAACCAGGAAAAACGTCGAGTATACAAAAGTTTGTATCTTCTTCATATTCAGTTCATATGGAGGCGTGTACATCTGCCCCCACGGGCCTCTTCTGCACGGTGACCCAGCCTCCCTCTCTCCTGAAATCTCTGACCCGGTATGCTGCTTCTTTCTTCCGTTCAAGTCCTCAGGGCCGTTCCCAGGCCTGAGTAAAGAGCTTAGCTACGCTAAGACCAGGATGAGCGTTTATTTGACAAGAAATTCTCATATTTTCTGAGTAAACAGCAGCTTTCGATATACCTGTAGCTTCGGCTTTATGTTCCTTATGCTGGAGAAATGGCGTTGTTCTGCGCTGACTCTAGCAGGGTCCTGACTTCCCAGGGCAGCTCCAGCCTGGCTTTCTTCTGCGCTATCCGTCAGACTATCTGCTGCTTCTGGTTTGCGGGGGCGGGTCATAAGCTGGCTGCTTGTGGACGCTTGTATTGTAACTCGGGGTACACCGCTAAAGCCATTACGACATAAAGAAACCAGAAAAGCAAAGCGCCGCCTTTGTCAGACACCTTTCTCTTACTAATCGCACCAACACCGTAAGCAAAGAGGGGAGTGGTCATTATACTTCCCTAAAGTCCATCGTGTACCTACATATGTGCAAAAAGTCACTTGAACATTTCTTTGGACACTTCCTAGGGTATTTTTACTTATATAATTTTCAATTGTTTTATAAAAGTATATCTCTAGAGTTTTATCATATATTTACTTAATATTACTCATTACTTTTCCAAAATGAACATATAATATCACAAGTTTTAAACTGTATACAGGAAAAAATACCCATTGGCACTGATGAAAAAAATAACATTTAATGTAAAAATATCACTTTCATATTCATATGCTCAACAGTGACAGACACCTGGCTTTCATTTATGAAAGTGCTTCAGTGCCCCTCCCTATTACAAGGCTGAGTCAGTCATTCCTCCTCTGACTCCAAAGACACTAACTGCTGTGCGGCCTGCAAGTCTGCCTCATACTGCTTCCTCAAGCCCTTCAGATACATGCGCAGACTGTCAGGGTCCAGTCTGGAGTTTCTGGCGGTCTGCAGGAGGCGAGTGGCCAGGTGGTACACAGCTCTCTGAATCTGTGTTTCCGGATCACTGTGATGTTTGGCCTGAAACAATAACACAACACACGTCAGGCAATTCTCCAGCACCACCCTAACTAATGGTTATTTAGGGTGTAGTCCAATGTTGAAATAGTACTGGTCCATCATTGTTAGTAAGTATGTATTAGCAACATATTTTCTGCCTTGTATATAGTGCACATATGGCAGTAAGTAAAGTAAATGAACACCATATAAAATATAATAACAAAAAGATGCAGAATGTGATCTTCATGAGCCATACCAAGAGCTGCTGACTGACATTGAAAGCAATTGTCTTTGCCTGCTGGACAATAGATGAAGGAAGTGCAGTAATTTCTGCAGCCCTCAGACCTAAAAGAGCAAATACAAACCATTCTAATGACCAGTTTCAATAGGATGGTACCGGTATTTAAATTTTACTGACTCCATACCATAGTGTCTTTCTTCAGAGCATCCTCTGCTCAGCAAGTATGTATACACAATATTCTCAGCACTGGTGTCAACATTCCGTGTATGCTGAACCTCCATGTGCTGGTTCTCCACATTGGGATAAAGGGACTCTAGTTGGCACAGCTCAAGAAAGTGTGTGGTGAACAGAGTGAACGCCTATAAATAGCAGAGAACAGCACACACAGCATATTTTACAACTTTGCTGTTGACCTAAGAGGTGTACCTTAGATAAATGAAATTATTAACAGACTGCAGGAATCTGATCTCTCTAGTTTTCGATATAGAGGAGTGTCAGTACAGAGTTATGTTTGTGCATACTCTTACCTTGAGGCTAAGGAGGAACTCACACACTGAGTGACAGATGCCAATCCCTTCCTCAGCACTGGTACCACGCCCCAATTCATCCATGATGATCAGGGACCTGTCACTCACATTGTGGATTATGTAAGAAACCTTTGGAAAATAGACAGGAATAAGAGACTCTCTATATATTTTCATTCAATTTTTAACTAATGTACAATAGCACAAGGCATACCTCCTTCATTTCCAGCATAAAGGTGGAGGAGCTAGTTTGAAAATCATCATCCACACCAATTCTGGTGAAAATCTGATCAGCAATACGAAATGAAGCATACTCAGCGGGCACAAAAGAACCTGCAATAATAATTTAGAAGCTTTCCTCAGAAATCATGATGAATAAATGCAAAATTGGGGCACATTTTAATTTCTTGTATGACAAAGACCTGCTGCTGACCTATCTGAGCCATGATCTGACACAGTGCCACCTGTTTGAGGTACGTGGATTTGCCACTCATGTTGGGTCCAGTGATTATGATGAAGTTATTGCCCTCTGAGACATAGCTGTTGTTTGATACGGGCAGCTGTCCGCTGATTCGCTCCAGAATCGGGTGACGACCCTGCTTGATGGCCAGTGTATCTGTGAACTCTGGACGCACTGCCAAACAGCAAAAAGAAGCATCAGTGATCAAAAATATCTCATTTCAGCTAACAACTTCATGGAGTAATTCTACTCAGTGCATTTCTATATGGTGCACCAATACCATTTTATAAAAGCTAGTGTTGTTATAAGGCTGTAAATGGGGAATTACATGCACAATATACTGAATGTGTAATATTGACAGCGTGCAACATACTTAAACCAGATTTCAAAGGAAGCTGTATGCAGCCGTCACAGCCAGCTAGCTCCTCTGGTTGGGAGATTTGTCTTGGTAAATACAGTGTGCCAGTGCACTCTTATGTAACATGGGTAATACGAGTATGAGCTGGCTAAGATAGAAGGGGGCAGGCAGTCAGCACGTGTCTATGTAGAGACGCTTTCAGACAGCTGAGAGCCAGCGCTCACTACCCACGTGGCTGACTGAGTTAGTGCTGCCCACAACCCACACAAAAAGAACTGAGGCAAGCAGAGCTGCAAAACCAATGGAGCAGATTCTGCCTGTCATGTGTGAATTCACTGGGGTGTTGTTGTATGTCCTTGAAGTACACACTTGTCTGAAAACTGTTCAGACTTTTTAAAGATGAATCTGACAGTTGGACTGACTTGTGGATATAAAACAACAGGGATTCATACTCACCATAGTCTGAAATGGTGCACGCACTGGCAAGTGACAGCAACATGTCAAGCATGGACACAGCATCAGACAGCTTGTAAAGGCAATGGATGTGCTTGTGGACATTGCTTAGCAGTTGGCATATCACCCTGTATGGAGACAGATTGGATACAGTGAAATCATTGGGAGGAATGTATTTGATAAACAGCACCCCCAACTGGACAAAATAAAACAAAATACACTGATTGTAACTGTTCAGATGAAAACTTTGTGGTCTGGGACTGAATCCTCTATAAACTAAATAAGTTCATCAATATTATTTAGTATAAAGGTTGTTTTCACCCCCCATATATTTTGACAGACATACCGGTAACTGTAACTGATCAAAGTACGGTATTATTCATTCACTTTATTATGTCCAATGGTAAATAAGCATCAATGCTACATTTTAGTGACCAACTCTGCATAACTGATGTCATCTGAGGAGGGAAAATAATGCTACATAAACTTCTGGACAGATGACATCCACATAATTACATACTTACAAAATTATGTAACTGAAATGTTTCCCAATGGAGGTTTAATCTGCACAAAATATGGCCTTTTGCACTAAATGTAATTAAGTGATTATAATAAATTACTGGACATGTTTATAAATCATAACTCCTCACATGTAAGACATATGAAAGATCTCCCGCAAGGCCTCATCACAGCGGTCATTCATCTTCATCAGGTCTGCAGTGGTAAAGCCATAGTTGTTCTTGTGCTTGGTTACCTGAAGGAACAGATGTTGAAACTCGCCTTTAGGTCACTTCTATGATTCAAACTTTATAGTGTCATATAAAAGCAATTTGATTCTATTAAAACAAATAATGTAAAATAACTACCGGTAACCTCATTAAATCAAACCTTATGTTTCATATCATATTCTTAATTATTGATTTTTTTTTTTTAAATCTGTGTCTTCAGAAATCTGTACCTTGATGAATTCCGCTGGGAGTTTCCCATCAGGCAAAAACACACCTTCAAGCTTCATTTGGATAAAGAAACCCCGAGCTGTGCTGAAGCTGGTACGCATTGGCAAGCCATATTTCTCCATCATCTGGGTCACTAGACCTGTGCAGGATATTCAACAAAGCTTGTAGTTTAAAAAACAACATTAGTAAGATAAAGATACTAACTATACAGCAAACACAAACACCTGCAATGTCATCCACTATCTCAGTGTAAGCTCTGCGGGCTATGTCAAGAAACTCATTGATGTCTGGGCGCACAGCGTAACACTTTTGGGTGCGCAAATTAAGGCTCCCCTTTAGGTAAGTTATGTCGTCATTAATCACCGTCTTGATCTGTTCTAGGATCATGTTGAATCTGGACACAAACAGATATAAATGAAAGGACAAATAAAACTGATAGTAAATGAAGATACATTTAATTTCACAAATGAGACTAGTAATCTCCTCATGAACCTGTTATCTTCCAGAGATGTGCTGTATGCCTTTAGCAGAGCTGTGCTGCAGTTCTTCAACACCGTCTGTAAAATACAGCACTAAAATGAATTACCTATTTGAAAACCATGGGCATTTTAACACTAATAGTTTTAAAACCCATTCTCTTCATGGCTGTAAAATAGAAAGAGAAATTGTTTTAATAACCCACCCTTAAACGTGGCACCAGATCAAGTGTATGTTTCAGCTGAATGACATGTGTAATCTTTGCTTCAGCAACCTGAACCTGTGAAAAGAAAAGTTAGAGCACAAAAATATCCAAGGACAGAAGGATAAAATTCATCTCACATGTGAGCAATTTTAACATACACGTGGATTTACTTTATGTCAGTACATTCTACTGCAATGAAATCATAAGTACTCTACGTACTGTTTCCTGCTTTGGGATTTGAACAAGAACAGAAAGCAGCTGGTCAATGTCAAGGAAATGACCTACTGCTGTGAGACAGAAATAAAAAAATATTCAAAGACTGTTTCATGCATTCATTGTCAGTGTACACAGTGTTGAATCTTAAAGGCATATTTGCTACTGACCATCCTTTAGGCCAAAGAAGAGCTCCTCGTTTTGCAACAGTTCTTGAATGGTGTCCAAGCGAATGTTGATAGTGTCAGCGTCAACCAGAGGCTCCAGAATATTGGACCTCAGCCTTCGAGCACCACCAGGGTTTTTTGTATGGTTAAGAACTCCAAATAAAGTATGTTCACTCCTGAACACAGACAAGTATGACTATATGGTTTTGTAACTATTGCATACCAAGATGATGTAGCTGTACACTTGCTATTAATTCTCTTACTCGTGGTCTCTGTTATTGACGACCAATTCCAAGTTAGTGGCAGATGCTGAGTCTATCATGGCTGTCTGTTCGCTCCCTTTAAAGATCACTTTTAGAGATTTGGCAGCATAGACAGAGTTCTGAATGAACTCCAAATATTTTAGTAAAGCCGCAGCAGCTGCTAGGCAATAATACCTGAAAAAAATTAGGGAGCTTGATCATTAAACCTGTACACTGCTACATTAAATCTAGAGCAATTGCATATATAATTGTACTCAGTAGCATACTTAGCTTGCACTTCCATCAGGACAGTGGCAAATTCTGGTGCACACAGTTGCTGAATGTAGTCAAGTCCTTTCCGCTCATTGAAATACTTCCTTTGGACTGCAGTGAAAGCTACTCCCTGACAAAAAATAGTTAATAACACAACCTTTTTATATGTGCATGGGATTTGCTGTTTACAATGGACATTCCAAGATTTAAGTAAATAAGGAATAACTTTATGCTCTAAATTTTTTTCTTAAATGTTCACTCTAGCCCTTTCACACATGAACTATGTAAAAACTGGGCACATGACATATAGAACGTTGTGGTACTTTGAAACAGTCTTTAAAATAATGTCACTTATTTTGAGCGAGGTAGTAATTGAAAGTGGTTAAGTTACGTACATTAAGTCATGTTAATTTAGTGAAATGCCATCACCGTTATGCTTAAAATATTAAAACAAAATTATGAATCAACCATGCAATTTGGATAGATTTTTTTGTATTACAGCGGTTTATACACGGCCAAACAGAGCTTGCTATTGCAAATACTGTGGCTATAATTTGTAGAAATAAATATATTGACCTACAAAGACAACGTACAGTAACTCACCAAACAGTGAAATAGAGAAAAAAATACTTGACAGGTAAGTATTTGTTGGGTTTTTTAAACCTTTTTCTTGAGAGTTTGGTTTATTTTTGTTCATTTTTCTTCATTTTTGCATCTAATTTGGTTCATTTACTTGATTATTTTGTTAATTTTTCTTCATTTTTGTTCCTTTCTTGGCAACTTCTTGATTGTTTTGCTCATTTTCTTATGATCTTCAGTTTTGATTGTTTTTAATATTTTTATTCTGGTTTTGTTTGTTTTTATTCATTTTTCTTATTATTTTGTACCCTGTGCTTTTTATGTTGCTCCTTTTTCCTGTTTATTTTGTCCATTTTAAGTCAAGATATTAACTGACTTATTGCATTTTGCTTTGCATTTCCTTAATTTTGTGATTACCATAACTGTAATGTCACCTTGTTGCAGTCAGTTTGCCATTGTAGGGAAGTGTAGTGGACACAATGCATGAAAGTACCGAAAGGTTCTCTGTGATGAGGTTGAACAGCTTTGTCCCTTTCCCCTTCTCACTGGCTGTGTCTGGCATCAGTATTTCCAGAGGCACCAAAATATGAATGTTGGTTATAACCTTCAAAACAATAACAGATGACTGACACGTGACTTTCTCCTTTTTTCATGGTGCATTAATTGAGCCATGTTTATTATTAGCTTTTGATCATTCATGATTTACCTTGGCATAAGTGCCCGTGTCTGCAAACTGAGAGAGTATAAGCTCTGGACATTTTAAATTGAGACTGGCCATTCCAATCTCCCCTCTAGCTAAACCCCGTCCTTCAACAACTGCTACAATCACAGAGGCTCCAGACATTGTAGTTGCAGAAGAGCAACTTGTGGCTGAAAAAATAATGAAATCTAAATGAGAAATGTAGCCTGCAGCCATTTCCGCTTATTATTTCAAACATTACTTAATAGAGGTAGAAGTACAAGTAGGATCCGTCCGTGGAGTTCGAGGAGGACGTGTCCCTGCGACACCGGCAGACCCGGGGGTCATTCTGTGTCTCGGTGTTCCTCCATGACTGCGGAAAGAGGAGCTGTCTGATGAACATGCAACAGATGTATTTGCGATGCCCGACCTGAAGTTGTGGTAGAGGTGACCTGTATGTCACAAGAGACAGAGAGGAGAGGATCTTTGACTTACATTGTACGTACTGTACTCTTACTGTTATGTTCCAGAAAAACTATTAACCACGTTGCCATTTTAAGATATTCACTACCATTCAAAAGTTTGAGCACACCTCCTTTCCTTTTTTTTTCTTGATCTTTCCTATTTTTAACATTCTACATTAATATTAAAGACATACGAACACTAAAAGAACATGTATAGAATTATGTGATACACAAAAAAATGTCTACTACTCCATGAATGTGTCCCCAAGTGCAGTTACTAAATCTGTCAAACACTATGACGAGACCTGCTCTCATGATGACTATCCCCAGTTTCAGAGGCTGGTTGTTCTAATAAGCTTATCCTCTGCAGCCATATGGGCCCACATTTCTAAGATTTCTTTTATTTTTTGAAAATTACTGCACATCTGGAAGCAGGATTATATGAAAACTACTGCTCTGATTTGCACCAAATTTGGTGGAGGTGTGTAGTGAGGGAAGAGGATTAGGGGCTAGGGTGAGGGCAGGAGTCGGCAACCTTTACAATCTAAAGAGCTAGAAAGAGAAAAACAAATATGTGTACAGCCACAAAAAAATCTTTGAACTCTTTATGTACCACATAACATATTACAGATATTTTAGTTGGTACATTAAAATAATTTTTTTATTGTGGGATTGCCATAGTATGGCAATCCCACAATAAAAAAATTGTTATCCATCCACTATTGTTATCCATGCATCCATCCATTTTCTACCCCTTAATCCTCGTGAGGGTCGGGGGGGGGGGGGTACTGGCGCCTATCCCCGCTGACTTGAGTGAAG
>JAQQAE010017576.1:0-11429 GCA_029823295.1 Pseudamia nigra
GCCAAAGCAGCAAAGTTCCCACCAGATTTACAATATTGTCAGGGTCCAGATCAAACTTTCTGGTGTGGTGCAAACTATAATCATGTTGCCCTGTATTTTTAGTCTGTTTTTTGGGCATTAGTTGTGGAGTTATAAGCAAAAATGTTGAAAATGTTGGCACTTTCTGACAGTGGTGAAGAATCCTTTAAAAAATCCCTGGATCCGGACAGTAACCCGGATCACCTTGCAAAATCTAATGAATTGTTTCTTTGCCATTTCCAACCTACCCATCACCAAAATCTGTACATAATTTTTGAGGTATTTTGTTAGCAAACATCCTCCTTGGTGGACATGTTACATTTTTGTTATAGTGAGCACTTCTCATCTCTTGCTCCTCTGACTGTCTAGAAAAGTACCACGAAGATGGTGGTGTCTTTGCTTTTTATTTGTCAGTATGAACATTGTGCTACTAGTCTCAGGGTGAGTACAAGATATTAGAAAGATATTCCATCACCTCAATTAATTGCACATTTTGAAAATGTGCATTTAGTTTAATTTTGAAAATATGCACTTAATTTCTTAATGGAATCACCTCAAATTTTGAAAAAGTTTGAAGTTTCATACCAAAAACTTTGATGGAGGTGGAGGTAGAAAATTCCACTGCATGAAAAAAAAGAAAGGGGCATTAGTTGGTGGAGACACGAAGCGAATAACAAATATGAAAAAATGCAGGAATAGAATAGAATAGAACTTTGTCATTACATTACATACAGCGAAACGAAATGGCATCACTCACTTGCATTGGTGACATCTAAGCTGCTAAGCTAAGGCTCCTCTAAGTAGTCTTGAACAGCTCCATGTAAGCACAAAATGATGCTACATCCACAAGCTGCAGAGCACACATCTGGAGGATAAAACTTCTTAAAAACCACTCCATTTTCTTTAGGTTCCTAAGAACGGTAGACAGATAGCTTCAGACTGATTTTTTTAATGGCATCATGTCTGTTCTAGTGCCTTCATCTGATTGCTGTGGTTAAGCACCGAGGATTTGTTGAAGGTAGTTGATGGAAACAAACACGTACTGTATGCACATTTCCTTTTATCAAAGTTCTGAACCTTTGCTTTAAAAATGCAATACTTTGGATGAAAACCCAGCTATTGTCCCTCTCAAGATATCATACCCTGATGCTTGGTCACATCCCAAGCCGACGTATACTGACTTGCAGCCTGACCAATTGTGTCACACATGACAGCACGTTATGAAATGCTTTTCTTAAGTCTGAATCTTGCTATTAGATGGCGGTAGGGGTGATTATGAAAGTGCCCCAAAAACACATGGGACACGGGTTCAACTTCACCTTCACGCAGTGCATTTTTATGCATGTTATGTCTATGGTTGTATTACTGCAGTTGAGAGAAATGCACAGTAATTCATTTTGCTGAAAGTGTCCAAAAATTAACTTAAAACTTGCCATCTCTCTTGGGTCATGGCCCCTCTTCTATTTCCAGCTTTTCTTTATCTAATGCATGACACACTCTGACACACAAAGGCTGAATTACATGGTGCGTGTCCCTCAAACCTACAGCTCGATACCATCAGATGACTCATCCTTCCCCATTTCCCATCAGGAACAATATGGGATACCATCTGCCTCGCCCTAATAGTGATAGAGCCTTCTCCGGTTTACCTATCACTCTGAGATATAGCCCAGTCTATGTGAGTTTGTGCTCAAGCAAATAAAGAATGACTTATGCTCCAGTTTTACAGGAAAAATACAAAAGTGCCCCTCTACTGGTATATAGACTTGAAGAAAGAAATATGACAAGCTAATAATGATATCATCATTCTTTTCCTGCTGCTTTTTTTCTTTCTGCTTTTTTTCTGTGCAATTTTGCTCTAAAATACAACTACCAACAAATCCTAAAAGTTTCAAGAACCAGACATAGTTGGTGTTGTACCACATCAGATCATTCTCAGACTGTGACAACCGTTGTTTCACCTTGCAGTTCCTTATGAACATATCCAGCACACGGAGTAAGTGAGGCTTGAGGCGCACTGCTCGTCTCACCTGGCTGTTAATTAAGCGGCATCTCTTAAGTTTATTTTCATACCTGAGTTTCCAGGCTTGAGCAACAAATCCTACGTGACAGGCAAGTTTTGCTGCAGGGTTTCTGTGACTCTGTTTAGATCTTATATTAATATCCATGCAGAGACATTAATGTCCAGTTGTACGTAAGTGCGTCTTGCCTGGTCAGTTCTGATTGGATTTGAGCTTTCCTGCTAAATATGCAAAAAACCCAGCTCCTCCATAATCTAAGAAGTAACTCAGACAATCATTTCAAATTGAACAGATCTGCTTTGTGATCTTTCATTTCCATTTCAATAGGCTGTCCTGACCTGAGTCTGTTTAAAGGTGACCAACAGCCCCCAACAAAACACTGAATAATGTCACTGTGGTTCATTTTATATGTGGCTTAAGAGATAACACTCCAATAAACAAACTTCTGTCAGATTCAACAGTAAAATAAATTTTATTTCCCTCTGTCATCAACAAGAGGTGCCATTTGATGATGTCACAATACTGATAGACTGCATGTAAATTAGCACCTTATTGATATTCATGGATGGTAATTCATGTACAGTGGTTTTGCTATTCAGGTTTGTATTAAAAAGAAAGAACACCCAACTTGTTGTGGCTATTTTGTATACAAGTATATAAATAGATGGTTAATAAATGGATATATGGTTCAGTCTGAGGGTGTGGTTTCAGCTTACTGATCATATGTGAGTAGGGGTGTGAGCAGCACTGCTCATCAGCCTGGTTGGAGGCTGCTGTGGGAGGAGGAAACAGGACACCACAAGCCACTAGGTTTTGTAGAAAAAATAGACCATCACAGCACCAAAGACTGAAATCAATATTCCTGCCTCACTATCAAATGCATACACCTTAAAACAACAAATGGCTACCTGAGAGCAGGTTAGCTGTCAACCCAACAAAGAAGTGGAAAGACTGCCTCCATGGGGCCATCATCCTCAGGTCCGCAAACAGCCATGTTGGGTGAGTCCTTATGCCTACTCCCCCTCTAGTTGAGGGCAAAACACTCACAAGGATACCGGTAGTATCTCCACAGCACCGCACATCTACACACATCTATAATGGTACAGTGGTACTTTGGACAACGAGTTTAATCTGTTCTGGCGCCACGCTTGGTATCCAAATTTCTCATTATCCGAAGAGACTTTTTCCATAGGAATACATGTTAAACCAATTAATCCGTTCTGGACCCACGACAAACTCCTATATAAAATATGTATTACACACCCGCACCTGCACATTTATTCATTATTATTATTTGAAAAGGAAGTTATGTTAATTATCTGAAATGTAATGCATGAAGTTAGTTCTAAAATAATTTAGAATGTATTCTTACCTTGGCTTATGACTTGGTAGTGTGTCCATGGATACTGCACACATCCATAACTGTAAACAACTCCACCACGCCGCTGCCCGAGAGCAGACATGCCGCTGCCCGATGATTTGATCCAAAGCAGCAGTAGCCTCTCCATAACACAAGCTAATGGCTGTTAACCGCTAGCCTGCGTTAGGTTGGCTAACAGCTGTTAGCTTCTGGGTCTTTCAAGTCCGAGACCCAGAAGTCATGTGACCTTTTGTTTTTATGATGTCAGTGGACTCTTAGTTTAGTTCTTAGATGTGGGATATGCTGATATTATGCAGATTTTTGAGGATTCTTTGGACGCATGCAGAACATGCGTCTTATTTGCAACATTTACCATAGGTAGTGAAACATGGGCCTGGTCCGAGGGAGTAGAAATGCTTCAAAGAAAAGTCTGCATTTCTGGACAACAGAACTGAACCATTGTTATATAAAAGTACATCAGCAGGTTTTTGCATAAGAGCTAATATTGAAAAGTGAGTGAATGTTGAAAAGTTGAACTTTTATATAAGATGTTTGAAGGAATGAAACAGGGAGGCTATGTTCACTCAGCTGAAAGTCTGTCGCTTGTGGAAAGTTTGAAAAAAACACACTTTTTTAATTGGGTTACGCACGGCTGCGTTTAAATAGGAATATTCATAGAATATTCATTTTCATTAGCCATGTAAACAGCTTATTAAGAATTTCGTCTTTTTCAGAATAATTGCACAACCAGAGTACTTTACGCATGTTAATGTTGTCAGGGCCAAGCCTTCATTGGCATTTGTGAGAAATAGGAAAGATAATTATTTTTCCTAAGTATTTAAAGAAAAAAGGGGTGATTATGAGCTTTTAACACATACTTAAGCTAAATTTAAATGAAATATACTTGATGGTAAAATACCATTGGAGGCCATTAGTAAGGAAAACATAAAAATTAGATCCTGGTGGTCATTTTGCAGCTGCAAAGCATTTGATGTGGACACAGCAGTGCAGTGAGGTATCCATCACATACAGGTACACAGTGTCTCAGGCATTTAGACCTGATCGGAGTCATGTTGTAGGTCATCAAATGCATCTTCCTGTATCCCCACTCCTCATGGCTTTGCGTTGCTCATTGTCACTGCTGTCATCTTAAAATCTTCTTTTAATAAACTAGTTGTTAACTTTGCTTATGTTTCATTTGGAGCTGGGAAGGCAGTGAGTTTATGGAGATTACTGCAACTGAATGCAAAATGGAGGCAGAGGCCATGACTTTTAAAAGGTCCCAAACAGTGCAAAATGGATTTTTATTGGGTTAGTCTGACATGTGAAATAAAAGCTGTAATGATATGAACCACACGACAAAATAGCCCTGACAAAATCATTTTTGTAACTCGTATGTCAGACCAATCACTCTGTATTACTAGCTGCAAAGGATGCTAACTTCTCGCAGTGCTAGTGATAGCACATCTTGGTGAATTTGCAGTTAAAGATTTGCTGTTCTCTTTTTGCTCAATTTATAACTGACACTATACTGTTAAGTCAACAATATATACAGTATATATGCGACCCAGAGCAAGAGTTTATTAGATAAAAAAAAAAAAAAGTTAAAAGGAGACCTTGAGCTGTTCCTCTTGAGGCTTTCTTCTACATGGCCTACAGGAAGTCTCCTTACTACCAAGTCAGATGAATCACAGTCAAACTAAAATGCATTAGCCCATCCTACATGAGTAGAATTCTACAACCCCAAATAAGAAAAAGTTTGGGCACTAAGGAAAAGAGCAATTGAAAAAAATGCATTTTAAAATTGACTTTGACTTGTATTTCATTGTAGACAACACTCAGTGTCATTTTATTAAAAAATGCACAACTGTTCTATTACACAAACACGGATAATTCGATGACAGGCTAAACGCAAAAAAATAAACAAAGCACAAAATATGCTGCTCATACTGCCTACAATGATAAATTATAAAACTTATTATTTTTAAATGCTATTTTCCATAATGTCCAAACTTTTTCTTACTTTGGGGGTGTAAACGTTGATTAATATTCCTGACATTTTTAAATTAAAATTCTGATAAAAAGTGGGCAGCTACCACATTTCAGAGTAAAAAGGGCCATCTGGAATCTAAGGAAAAATCTAATCAGCACTTAAAATTGAATTTTTTTTCGTAGACACATACTGTATAAGCAGTACAGGTATAAATGCAAGTGTAAGATAAGGTATCTTTAAGGCGTCTCTTAGCAATTCTCCCAATGAATGACCCTTTTTACTTTATCCATAGCCATTTGACCTGTGGTTCATATAAAACATTGTTTAGTGCAGCTTTACAGTGACCCGAAGCCCCGCCATGAGCCATCTGAACAGCTAATTCAGTATTTAAGCCTGAGTCATGATGGAAGATCATGTATTAAAACAGGAATAAAAGAAGTACAGATTTCCACATTTGAGTCACATACACTGCCAGACAAAAGTTTAGACACACTTGCCCTGTCTGTGTTTTTTTTTTTATTTCAATCATTTTCATGATGACAGCTTTACACACTCACAGCATTCGCTCATCAGATTGTGCCATTTCTTGCCTTCTTAATGTGCTTTAGTCCATCAGTTGTCTTCTACAAAAAAGGGTGGGTACAGAGGCCACAGTCCTACTTCAAGTTCTACTACAGTTCTGCTACAACTACGGAAAAATCCATAATATTCCAAGAAACACTCAGATTAGTAAAGAGAAAACACAGGTCATCATTATTATAAGAAATGAAAGTCAGTCAATTTGAAAAATCTCAAGAACTTTTTTGTTTTTACAATTATTTTAGGAACAGTAGAAATGGGACGGGATGGGACATATGGGAGAGGAGTGTGAAGGATGTGCAGCAAAGGGCCACGGGCTGGATTCACACCTGGGCCCCTGCGATCAAACCTGTGTCATGTGGGTACGCTCTACCAGGTATCCCACTGAGGCGCCCAAAATCTTGAGAACTTTGACTGCATCCCTAACTACAGCCGCAAAAACCATCTAATGGTTACGATGAAACGGACTCTCATGAGGGCTGTCCCTAGTTTCTGAGGCTGGTCATTCTTCCGTTTCTGGGACAGTCCTCATTAGAGCTGGTTTTGGCAACTCCACTTGTGAACACATTTAAAATTCTTCAGAGTATTCAGATTGACTAACCTTTATTTCTTAAAGTATTGATGGACTGTCTTTTCTCTTTACATATCTGGCCTCTGTATGCCAAGAGATAATTCAGACTGGGGCTATACAAATAAAGTTGAAAACTGAATTGTACCTACTCTTCCTCTGCACATGAAAACTAATGATCATTAAGAAGGCAAAAAATGACACAAATTAACTTACCTGTAATTTGAAAACCATTTCTGGACTACCTTATACATCTGATGAGAGAATGCCACGATTGTGGGACTCTTATCAGAAAATTTTGCCAAAAAACATAGGATAACACCATCATAGATTCTATCAAACCACAAAGTTTGATCAAGATATGGGCAATATTCTGGATATAGCGATCCAGAATGCTTATACTTACGGAGGTTGAAGAAAAATTGTTACTGTAACGTAACAAATAAAGCTATAGACATGAAACTGACGCCAAATTTTAGAGGAAAGTCTGCTGATTCAGTAATGTGCCCATGACTTTGATGTATTTTCAATATTTACGGAGCAGAAGAAAACTACCGTGATATGTACAGTATGTGATTCCAAACGCAAATGGTAGGTTTTTCTGGCCAAAGAATCCAATAAATCAAATATGTGTAAGTATATTACTTTTGGTGCAGTAATATTATGGGAGAAATGAGCATAGGTTCATATGATAATGGAAGGTTTTCACTATGAAGAGAAACTGAGCTGCCCTGTTGGAGGTCTGCACTCTGAGTGCTTTGTAGTTTAACATGTTTTCATATGTGTTCTGTCACGGTTTGGATGTCTTCAGTATTAATGTGCAATGTTGAAAGTGATAACATAATGAAAAAACACTGAGGGAGAAGGTGTGTCCAAACTTTAGACTGCTAGTGTAACTAAAATCCACTCAGTGAAACATTCTCCATTACAAAACTGTGGCTCTTCAGGTCTGCGGCCTCATGCTGTGGGACTGTCCCTGAAAAATTTACTGTTTCCATTGTGAGAGAAGAGGGCAGCCCAACAGTTAGAAATCATATTTCCCATTAAGGAGCACTACGGTGAGGAGAGGCTGCCATATGGACAACAAAAACACATGATCTACTACTGGCAGAGACACAGACAGTGAATAAAATTATATTATCTCATAAAGATG
This sequence comes from Pseudamia nigra, assembly GCA_029823295.1. Classification (NCBI taxonomy): domain Eukaryota; kingdom Metazoa; phylum Chordata; class Actinopteri; order Kurtiformes; family Apogonidae; genus Pseudamia; species Pseudamia nigra. The sequence goes on from JAQQAE010017576.1 coordinate 7,693, forward strand.
GGGATAAGGCCACGGGCACCAGCCGTATTACCACATAACTGTCCTTCAAGTCCTGTTTCCTGCATCCCCTTCCTTCTCTTTATTTCTTTGATAAGTTCTGTGCTGTTCTGGGTCGAGCGCTAAAACTTTTCATGGCACAAAATCTTTAATTATCTGAATGCTTCATAAGACAATTACATACTGCACCCTGCCTCATTAGTTAAACCACCCATATTTGCACATCATCACATATTTGCAGAGATTAACAGTCATCATCGCCCCCTGCTGCATCTTTCGTCCTTAAAAAAAGTTACAACTGTTTACCATTCCTGGCTGCCTCCAAGCAAGTGCTCGACAGCTAACCTATGGCATCCTTCAGAAATAATTAACTTTATTTTTTACCTGAAGATAGCGCACGTTGCAACACTTCGACAATTAAATTACGCTTATATCGGCTGATTTTTTTCTGTCATGAGGTTGTAAGGACAAGGATGGGATCTAATCAAAGCCGATAGCTGTCCAAGGAGGATTTTTTAATTAGTATGTTGGTATGAGAGGGGGGACGCATGGAGAGCCTGGGAGTTCTCAAGGTTTTTGGTAACATGGCTGCAGCGCAATGTGCTATGAATAGCAATAGACCCTAATTAAAATAATTTGAGTAATGACATCAATTAGCAGCTTTGCTCCATTTTCTCCCATGGTTTTATTATGTCAAGTGATTAGAAACAATTTATTTCACAAAGAAACATAAATCAGGCATTTTTTTAAGGGAAACATACACTACCAGTCACAAGTTTGGACACATTTCTTTTAGTGGTTTGTTTTTATTTTTAACATTATGCAATAATACTCAAGACATCCCAACTGTAAAAGAACATGTATAGAATTATGTAGTAAAAAGAGGTGCAAAACAACCCAGAATGTGCTTTATGTTTCAGATTGTCCAAAGAAACCACATTTGGCTTTGATGACTGTTTTGCACACTCATGGCATTCTTTCATCAGATTCATGAGGTAGTTAAGAAACAGTTTTTAAATCACAGGTGACTTCATTTCTGCCTTTTCTCAAAGTGTATTGGACCATCAGTTGTCTTAGGCAGAGGAAGGGTGGGTACGGAGTCAGAAGCCCTATTACTGCTACTACAACTACTGTGCAAATCTATATTATGACAAGAAAACGCAGTCCATCATGACTTTAATAAATGAAGGTCAGTCAATCTAAAAATCTCATCATGTCCCCAGTACAGCTGCCAAAACCATCAATCACTGATGAAATTGGCTCTCATGAGGACTGTAACAGGGGAGAAAGACCAACCTCTCTATTTATTGGAATTACCGGCTTCACAAACCACCAATTTACAGATACCGGGTATCACCTGATGGTTTTGACTGCACTTGGGGACACTTTCAAAGTTCTTGAGATTTTCTTGACTGATTTTCCTTCATTTCTTAAAGTAATGATGGACTATCCTTTCTCTTTTCTTCAAGATGCAGTCTATGTTGCTGGGGAACTAGCTCATAGCCAATAGCTTGTGTTGGACCAGAATTGAATGGGCAAACTGCCAGTTAACACAGCATAAAACTGCCTACTGTTCAGTTTCTTTTTAGCAGCTGTTGAAGGAATTTAAAATGCAGACTCACCTCAGTCATACATAAGCTACAGTTGCTAGCTCTGTATAAGCTACAGCTACAAAGGGTTCCAACTCTGCAAATCAGTGCACGAGCTCATGCACCTATGATTTTCTGATTTTTTTGAAGCCATGTTGATTGGCAGGCCACCTGTCTAATCATTCATAGCGGTCTGCTACAAACCATCGGCTACTACCTGGTTTCCCAACATTGTAGACTGCACAATTAACTGAGTGTTTCTTGTTGCAATATGAATTTTTACAGTAGTTGTAGAAGCACTAAAAGGACTACTGAATCAGTGGCCATCATTCCTCTGGTCTAAAGCACATTGGGAAGGCAAGAAATAGCACAAACAAACTCATGAGATTTGAAAACCATTGTGAGTGACTACCTTAATGAATCTAAGTTAGACATGTCTTCTTTGGATAATCCAAAGTAAAGATGTTTAATACTTTTGTTAACAAGATAATTCCATATGTGTTGTTTCACAGTTTGGATGTCTTCAGTACTAATAGGCAAGACTGAAAATTATAAAAAATACCACTGATTGAGGGTGTGTCCAAACTTTTGACAGGTAGTGTAGAGTGGATGCACTCTAAATAGATAGGCAGTATGATCTATTATAAAGTTAAAACTGCATCTATATTATTCATAGCTATGTGAAGCAGGGGTCAACAACATGGCCGCTGTGGGAATGAGAGGTTTAAAAGCACCGTATCATTCTAGATCAATTTTATTGCCTCCCACTGAATCTCTTCCAAGTGAATTATGTGCCATATGTTCACGGGATACTATGGAAGGCCAAAAGGGTCATAAACCTCTTGTGTTTGGATGTGTAAGCTGGAGGACGCTGCTTAACAGAATATTGTTCATGATATGGAGCACACACTGGATGATAAAGTTTTACACAGTAGATAGTTAAAACTGGGTTCCACAAGTTACCTGTGTATTATTTGGCGTGAAATCTCCACCTTATGTTGTTACATTCTTCAACTGTCGGCATGAGCACAATATATTTTCTTTAATTATATAAAGGAAGAAAGTGGTTCCCCACTGGTACCATCGTGTGACCTACAGTTATCAATTTCAGACCCACATTTACCAACTTAAACAAGGTAAATGTGTTTACATAATCTGAGTATACAGTATATGTACATACCATCATCAGTGCATTCACATTTACAGCACAAATGGTTATGCAAATCTACAAACTCGTAGGTTCCCATGCTTCATACACACTATTTCATGTGTTGATTAAAATAATCACATTGACTGACTTTAATTAACATATTTTAACTTTTATTACATAATTTTTATTACTTTAGTCAAGCTGAAGTCCATGAGCAACTATGATTGGTTACGACCTGTGATGTCACAAATGGAAAAAAATCTAAATGGCTTGGCCTGTTGTCCATCTCATTTGGTGGATATCGCAAGACAGGTCGTAATGAACAATGTCATACTGTATTTTCACAGTTTTTTTTTTAACTTCCCAGACTTCCTTAAAAAGAAAGATCTCCATGTTAAGGGACCTTTAAAGATTTGTATTTAAGTAAGTCTTCTTTTTATGCAATAGCTACAACTTATTCCTTTCTTTAATCACAGGTGTACTAAGACATCCACTTTGAAAAGCCAAAACGTATACACCATATCACAAAAAAATACAAAGCCTCATCCTTCCACAAGAAGCAGGGGAAGAAGACTGTTGTGATGTGTTTTGTAGTGATTTGTGGCAGTTAACGTTTGGCTTTGAACTGGATGGAAGCCTGTTTTCCTGACATCCAATGAAGTAATATGCCTGCAGTTTGCCCTTGCTTTGCTGAGCATGGAGCAGAGATAAAAGAATATAAGAACTTTTCAGATGGGGCATTGTGAGAAAACGCCCCACAGGACGTGTAAGCCCAAAATGTGGACAGTCAGCTTCCACTTCATAAGGAGTGTATATGTTTTGAGACCGCAGCAGGACGCTTCGCCGACGGGGAGCCCGCAGCGGGACGGGGAGCCCGCAGCGGGACGCTTCGCCGACGGGGAGACCGCAGCGGGACGCTTCGCCGACGGGGAGACCGCAGCGGGACGCTTCGCCGACGGGGAGCCCGCAGCGGGACGCTTCGCCGACGGGGAGACCGCAGC
>JAQQAE010017577.1:0-11428 GCA_029823295.1 Pseudamia nigra
AAGTTATTTCTGTGACCATTGTGGGTTTTTCTGTCATTTACAGAGGGGTACCAACAATTTTATCCACGTCTGTACATATATGCATACTTCAGTTACAGTACAAATTATTGTTACAGCAAGTACTGTAACAATACTTTTACATGAGTACTGCTTCTGTGTTCTCTACGCACCTCTGCATACATCTGGATCGTACAAACCACCCATAGGGACATGTGTCCTCACCTATTGTGTCATCTATTTTGTCAGGCATTTCACATCTTAAACCAGGCAGGTAAATATCTGCGCTAGAAAAGTGGGGAGAACAATCTGGTGATTCCAATGACTGTATTAAAGCAGAGAAAACAAAACACGAATCTCGAGTACTTTTGTTGTTGTGAGATAGAAGATGAATTAACTTACCACAAAAAGGCAAGATTTGTTAATGAGATAATGAATTAACATTAAAAAATGATGATCAAAAATTCTCAAGCACAGCTGTTCTCTGTGATTAAATCTGATGATAAAGCACACACTTAGTTCAAGACTGAAGAAATAATATACTGCCCTGTGTTCAGGAACAACAACCCTACTTTAAAGCTGAAAGTCATGTATGTGTTATATACTCTGTGTGTGTGTGTGTGTGTGGGTGTGCTGTGACATTCTTGTATGAAAGAAAATCATGGATCAAATGAGAACATTATAAGAAAGTACTGCAGTGTGTGTGTGGGTGTTTGCACAGATATATCATTGTGTGTAGGCACATAAATGTTCAAGTTCATGTGTTCTTTTGTGTGCATGGTCAGCCTTGTGTGTGTTCAGCTTTTAGTGTGTGTGTTGGTTCAGCCTTTTGTGTGTGGGGAGTTGTTTCCTCGGATATCTCACCGTTGTGACAGGAAGTCAATTTCCTATTTGCAGTTTACTCTGGCAGCGATTGGTCTGGTCTGAGTTGATTTGTCTTCATCAGAACCAATCAGATCCCCCAGCTGGGCGATCACACGACGATCGCAGGTTGTCATAATGACCGATTGATTAGTCACAGGAAGTCTGATAGGGCTGAATCAGTTTGGTCAGAGGTTATTGTGCATGTTTCAATCTGCACTTTTGTCCACTCCACCATCCATCAGTGTGTGTATGTGTGTTTGTGCATGTCTTGTACTGTCTGTGTGTGGTTCTCATGCACTCATAGTAAAAATCTATTCCGAGAAGAAAGAAGGAAAAGAGTTCTTTCCTTGATGGTGGCGGCTGCAACCTTCACTATTCATCACTGTCATTACAGCGTCTGAAGCTGCCGTATTATTGTGTTATGCAGTTTGCTGCTTCACTCTTCGTGTGTATTTGTATTCTGTGTATGCAGCATGCAGTGGCATAACTCTATCCCGATGTGATGCAAATTCAGCAGCTATTTTTCTCTTCTGTTGCTGACCTAATTGTGGGCTCACTCGACCAACCGCTCTGTTTGTTTGAGCACTTTGTTCTTGTGCTAATGTCCACACAGAGCTCATTAAAACACTGAACATATAAATCCAGGACTCATGTGATGTCAGCACTGCAGGCAAGGCATATATGTACCTATGAGGATTACTCAGATTGTTCTGATTGTCCTCTTATTCCCCTTACAACACATGTAATACCACTTTCTTTTGTGTAGAGATGAAATGATCACATAAAGTGAAGCAGTAACAATGGTTACTGCACGACAGGGCTGAGGTTTTTATCTCATATTGTAGGCTGCATGTTGGGGATTGACTGTTTATATATTTATTTATATATTTGTTTAGTTTGTCTTCACCAATTAATGGTGCCCACACACACACTATCAACCTTGTGTGCATGTTTTTAATTGCAGGATAAACTGAAATGCCTGGAGGAAACCTGCAAAGGCATGAAAAGACCATGCAAACTCCACACAGAAAAGCTCTGTGCTGACCATGGGATTAGAACTCAGAAACTTCTTGCTGTGAAGTACAAGTGCTAACCAAAGTTAATCACTATAACCCCTTCCATTTTTCCACAACGATTCCACAAAACTAAAAGAACTTACCTTAGTCAATAATCAATTAACTATAAAACATTTCTTCTTCAATCAAAGTCTACTTCAGTTCACGTCACACAACCTACTTCAATCAACAACTTCATTATCTGTAGTAAAGATGTGCAAAAAGGACTAGAAAGTAAAAACGTATAGCATCTCATAATGTATTGTCAAAAGCAAAGAGTAGTATCTCATTTGTTCAAAACTGAGTTAAGACTGGAATTGGACCTTGTAATATCTGACTTGTTTTGTCACAAGATGTCTGGATAAACATAATTTACATGTTTTTATTGGCAGGGGAAAGTGGAATGCCTGGAGGAAACACGTGCAGGTGTCACGAGGACATGCAAACTCTACACAGAAAGGATCTGTGCTGACCATGGGATTCAAACTCAGAACCTTCTTGCTGTAGGCTCAAGTGGTAACCACTGCCACAGTGATATTGTGAAAAAACAGATTGCACAATCTCTTCAAATTTCCCACAACTATTCCACAAGACTGTAAGAACTTACCTTAATCAATAATCAATTAAATACAGTATAGAACATCTGTACTTCAATCAACATCTTCATTATCTGTAATAAAAAAATAAGCTGGAAAGGACTCTATTAAGCACAAATGTATAGCATCTCACAAATTTCATTATATTTCATTATGATGATGAAGTACAAGTATAAGAGTAAGTATAATTCTACGCAAGCTTTAATTTTTTTTATTGAATGCATTAATGCTTTGTCTTCTCACTTTTTATGGCATTCACAAGAGCTTTAAATTGTTCCTGCCTTTTTCAGTCTTTTAAAATTCCTACTGTCATTTGATGACTTCCCGACATCCATTGGAATGATTTAGTTTGTTAATTTGTTGGTAACGGTGCAATAAACTACTGGTAGACTATTTAATGAAAATGGAGCTAAGACTGGAAGTGGACATGATTTACAGTATTTTGTCACAAGGTGCCTAGAGTCCATTGTTCATTTAAAATTTGTAGCAATTACAAAATTAAAGCAAAAAATGCCAAAAAGTTGCTAAGTGTTCTGACAGAAAATGAACATAATTAGAAACAAAATGTACAAATTAGTGAATAAAGTGAAGACAAATAATAATAAGTAAGGAGCAAAATGCATCACCTAGTCATGAAAATGAACCAAAATAGAGGCAAAAAGTATCAAAAAATAACAAAAGAAGAGAAGAAAAAAAATGAAATAATCAAGTTTTTTTTGCAGATTTAGCAAAAAGGTAATGTAAGGTGAACAGAAGTGGAAGAAATGAAAGGAAAGGATAGGAAAGGAAATACTAGGCTAAAGACAAGGAGGAGGAGAGTAGAGGACAAGAGGGGAGGTGGGCATAGCAGGAAAGAGGAGGAGAGTAGAGAATAGAGGAGGTGATTAGACTAAAGAGGAGGTAAGTAGAGGAGGAGAGAAGGTTGTTGCGTTCTGACTTTGTCGTCCTCTGGGGGAGGAAACACTGTTCTGCTGCGGGGGAGGTGACTGAGGCAGCAGGGACACACTGTGTCACTACTGTATATGTTCATCTGTGTGCGTCACTGTATGTGTATGTGTGTGTATGCTGCCCCAGGCTCTGTCCTTGTCTCCCACAGTGACCCCTGACCTGTGACCTCTGGTCCTTAGTGATGCTGCAGCCTGCCAGCAGAATGACGGATGTTCTGCTGCTAACCAACACTGACACTACAGAGACTGTGTGTGTGTGTGTGTGTGTGTGTATACGTGTGCATGCTCAGGTGACTGTATGAACTTGTATTCTATGCAGTACAGTACATTAAGTGTTCATATATTTACTTATTTGACCTACTTCTGTCAAGTTTTGCACTAATTCTCATCATTACTCTAAAAACTTTGAAAACAGTGACATTAGATTGCATTAAAATTACCATTTCTGGCAATTCCAATATCTATGGTGTCATTTGGAGAATAAAAATAGCTGCAGTTAGAAGAAAAAAACTAAATAAAACATTGGAGCTGCAGAATCAGCCAGGTATTGTCATGTTTTAAACTTGATTTCAGTCCACCAGTAGTCACAAAAAACAAGAAGAGTCACGATGAAGACAAAAGCTCCTCTCTCCATTCTTCCAAAAGTCAGCATTTTAACTTTACTTGATGCACTTTTCTATACCTTATTTCAGTTTCACATTTTGTGAGTGCAGGTGTCACATGTCTTGATCACATGATGTGGCATGTCTGAGCTGTTTTCTCACCACATCAACCAAAATGCGTGTGTGTTGGTGGCATTTGATTTTCAGGGTCAGCAGCCAAATCTCTAACAGATGGTCTGATCCACGATGAGCCCAGCGCCTCCTGCTGGCACACGAGCTGCGATGAGAACTGCACAAACTCTGGACCTCAAACCATGGAAACACTGCTCCTTATCATGATTCCCTTTACAGTGCTCTTGTGTTTCACACCCCAAATACTGACATTCTATTGGTCCACAGGTACTATCTGTTACACCTCCCCTGGCTCTCCTTATAGTCTGTTCCTCATCATCAGAATCCACCTTCCCCTCCTTCTTTCTGACCTTTTGTTTCCCCTTTTCTGCTCTCCTACTTCTCTGCGTCATTCTCTTACGCCTACACTATTTTCATCTTTTCTCTGCCTCATCATCTTTCTGCTTTGTCTACACATTCCACTTTTCTTTCTTCTTTTGGTACACTCCTCTTCCCTTTGTCTCAATCATTTCCCTACTCTTCCTCCCCCTGCCTTATTCCCTCTCTCCTCCTCTTCCTCCACAGGGAACTCCTGTCCTACCTGAAGCCCTCCACTGGTTTGGGGGATTTTCTGGAGCTGAGGCCATGAAAGTGCTGGCCTTCAGCAGGAGGCTCACAGAGCACGCTCAGAATAACCAAACACCGCTCTGCTGTTGAGGGTTGAGGTGTTAACATGCAGCGTCTGCAGTCTGACTGCTCCAATCCTGATGTTGGTCAGGAGTCTTGAACAGGACATGATCTCTACTGGGACTCCCCTCTCCCTTTTTAAACATGCACCTGGCTTCACTAAACACATTTTAAAGGGTCAGTGTTAGAGACGTATTTTTATTTAAACACATTTAACTGCATTTGGGTTTAGCGGACTCCCCTGGAGCAGAATTTTCTAGGAATGAGACATCCCCAAACAGCATGAACACATATTGTTTCCTTAAACTACTACACAAAATTCTTCAAAATTTATTGAATATGAGATTTACTTTTCCACAGGGAAACAAAAATGATCTAGAAACATTAATGTGATTCTGAATGGTTTAAACACAACAATAAATTCTGAAATAAAATATAAAAATGACCATGAGAGTGTGTACCCCTTTGTGTAAAACTTGAATGACTAATCCCACTAAGCAAAGATGCACAAAGATAAATTAAAGGTATGGCTCTGATTATCGCACGTATTGGATCAATTAGCTATTGCTGATATGTTCACAAGCTTTAATAACTAGAATGATCTGTACTATGCACAAAAGCATGCACTGAATAAAGGGTTGGTTAAACTACAAACAACCTATCTGGCAGCACCTTTCACTGAACACATACAGCAGTAGCCATTTTTCCCTGACATCATGCTCAAGAGATAAACCTCAAATGCTGCCAAAAGGATAAAGTCTGCAGCTCTGTTCAAGTTCTAAACATGCTGGGTATCTGAAAAATTGTCATCATTTCACTGCTGATCAGCATTTGAAGGCTAAAGGATGGTGAAATCCCAGATGTATAGGGTATTGTGGTTTTATTGTGATGTTCATCAACACCATTAGACAAGTGCTGAAACATTGAGTTTTTAGTTGGCATAGAAATCAGCAGGCGTGCTTGTTGGAAATACTTCATATTGTCCAAATACTGACAAGTTGATCTCTATTAAGAATTGTTGTGAGGTTGGTGACAGCTCCTATTTCAGCATCACTGAAGCATTAAACAAGACGGCCCAATAAACTGTCCTCCTGTTGGCCCAAAAACCATTTGTAAGTCTCATAGCTAAGCTCACCCCCCTCACTTTTACAGAGTCGGCACAACTACCTAAAAATGAGAATATTAGTGGAATATTCATTTTCCATTCGCCATGAAAACACAAAAAAAGTGTTGTCTTCTGTGGGAAAAAACAGCAAAAAACATAATATTCTGTGCAATTAAATGTGTATAGATGATCTATAATCAGATCCAGCACGGCAGCAGGCCCTAAATGCCTCACTAAATTGGGGTAATTGGACACATCCCATTACTAACCGCAAAGATACAAGCTGAATATCTGCACAGAACCAGTACATTATGTGACAGATGTAATTTTAATGGATATAGCTTCTTTTTTAAAATCCTTTTCTGTGCACTTTCTGTCTGCAGAAACAAGTCTCTGAGACATAAAATACATACAGTAGCAACATACTGTTTGAGACTAGAAGTGTTGTGGCAGTATGTGAAATGACATTTTTCATCCATGTCTGCCTATTATTATACTGTATGCCGTATTCATTATAATATATGGGTTAGTGTTCATTGTATTTCATGGTGAAATGGAAGATGTCACTACACTGACATGCACTGTCATGTAAATCATTTCATGCTGTCTGCATACACTTTATTTTTACAGTTGAGTAATGGAGAGAGAGTAGCTTTCACAGAACATGAAGTCAAATTGCGTTGACCTACTGTATGACCTTTTGTATATAAGATTATGAGAAGTTGTTTTTCCAGCAATTCATGCATGAGTTTTTGAGTTGCAACCAAAATGTGAGGCCAAGCAAATCTTCATGCAAGTTTTGTAGAAGTTAGATATTGTATTCAGGAGAATCTCACAGACGGACAATCCATTGACTCCAACCTTGGTATTCGCTGATAGGGAAGTATGAAAAGGCTGAACAATTCCCTAAACCATATGCCCACTGTATGTATTCCTTTATTTTAGTTAAACAAACTGGAGGAAATTAATCCTTGTTAGAGACTAAATGGAAATGATGTGACTTGTTAGCATCTATTACATTTTTTTAAATCATGTTAAATTATATGAATACAAATTCAATAGATAAGTGCAATGGAGAAAAATTGAATGGTTTGTGTATAAACAGCACAATGTAGGAGGAGCTGCAGAAACAAATGTTTGATAAAGGCTTTAACAAACTGTACAAAAGTTTGAAGCAACAGCATTGTATGGTATGATTCAGGCCAGTGGTTTGGTTCAGGGGAAAAAGCAAAACCAGCTTTAGACATGTGATAAAAACCTCTCACAGGTAAGCTCTTTGACGAACAGGTTGAAAATCTGATGATGATGATGAATAAACTCTTAAATATTCACACAACAGGAGAGGATGTGCATACAGCTTTCCAAAGTTTGAGATACACTTGCATAAAAACTTAACTGTTAAGCTACTACTGAAGTAACTACTGTGCTGGAAAACTGTAGTTTGAGCCTGTTTGATCTGCAGCCTGACTCCCCCTGCTCTCCTCCGTAAGGCCCATTTATACTCTACGCAAGCGCGTTGTGTATCAAACACTGTCAAATGTCGCTGGCATTTATACTCCATTGCGTACTTTACGTGGGTGTGGATCTACATAATACATCCACTAGCGGGCAGTGTCGAGTTCAGACTGTCCCCTAGTGTGGAGTGACATTGGATTTCTGTCTGAAAATACTAAGTGAAAAAAATTTTGTCATGAGTCATTATGCAAACAATTTATTTGGACCCTCTAATAAGTGATGTGGTCCATCTTAAACTTTTTGCTCCATTTTTAAGATCTTACAGCAAATAATCCAACATATAACCATGCTGCGTGCTGGGGTTTGATTACATGTTGCTATAGTAACTAGTGTCACTGGTGGAGTCAGACCTTTGTATCTTCTATTTATTCAATATGGACATAGTTTACACTAACAACGCTGTAAAATAATTTTGTTTGACACTGCTTGGTGAAGTTTTAGCGCATCCATAGGCTAGCAGTTAGTTAGCTTTCCCTACGCTTCGCTGGCAACGCCACTGTTCGTACAAATGGGGTTGCATCCTGTTTTTGGCTCCGAGATGTCATCCAGGATGACATTAATATGCAGTCTATGGCACAGACTGTCCTCAAAAAGTTGAGCCATTTCTGTTAATATTTCAGTGTTTATGTTGTGTTCTGTTCTTTTTCTTCTGCTATTCTTCTGCCACATGAGCTGTACTGTGCTAGAGCGCCCCCACAATTTCCAGTGGCACTGTACTATCTTCTACGTTGAGTGTGGATCCATAAGCCCCTTGAAAATGTACCAAACACGTAATGCAATGCACGCTGAGACCATAGGGAATGCCCCCTCTGCATGAGTATGCAGACTTAACCTAGAGTATAAATGGGCCTTAAGTCTGTCCCATCCCTACCTGCCTCCTTGAACACACCCAACATTAATGAAAGACATGTGGTAGCCTAGTGCTATTGTATGTCAAATCTGCTTAGGGATCAGGGCGTGTGTGCAGGGGGAGCGGCAGGGATCTGGCTGTTTGTGTGGGTAGATGAGCAGATCATCTGCCACGGATGATGGTTTAATCCAATCACACCGAGCGGATCACAGGAAGCCGATTCGCCGCGGCTGCTGCCCGTTTGGTCCCACATGAACAGCGGACCTGCAACTGCTTGGTAGGATTCAACAGGACGCCTTATCAGTTTTGTTCATTGTGCCTATTTATGTACATCTGTGATAGACAGATTGATTCAAAAGCATTTCACACTTTAACAGATGTCTATTAAAGGACAATTATAGCATTCCACTTCTTGCTTTGATGCCATTTCTAAAAGAACCTGCATACTCACAGCATGGTTAAACATATTTTTAAATCAGTTTAACTAAACCTCACAGGCTGTTTCAGCCCAATTCAACTCCAAGCAGCACAGAAAACAAATAGTTGCTTCTAATTTAGTCCACAAAAAATATTCCTTAATGTGAGGGGGAATCGCATGGCAAAGCAGAGCTGAAGGATTTTACCTCAAACTGCATGATTACTGAGTTTTGCTTTTATGGACAAAACCCTATAAAGTAAATTATTCAAAGGGAGAAAATTAAATCTTGTTTCATTTGGCAGGTAGTTGTTGGCTGATGGCATTACTACTACGACCACAACTTTCAATGACTTCTATACAACATAATCAGCAGTGGATTTTGGTTCAATTATGTTAAAAACATTTTAAAAAATCCAACATGAGAACATCACATTCACCAATATTGTTGTCAAAATGACAATGTTATACAGTAGGTATGTGTGGTTATTTAGTTCCAAGTGAGGATTTAAGTCAGTGCTGCAAGCTGAAGTCGCAATTTTCCTCTGAACTTCTTTTGAGCAGGTTGACTCTGCTTTGTGGTTTTACAGATTATGAATGATCTACTATCAAATCCAGCCAGAAGAATGAATGAAGGTGCTAAAACTAGGCAATTAAAAGCAGAGTTACTATGGTTAAATTGTAAAATAACTCATAGAAATGCAATGAAAGATGCAGTGTGTAGCATTTAGTGGCATACTGTAGATCTATGTTGCAAACTGCAACCATCTTCTTACCCCTAACCTCACTGTGTCCATCCATGTGGGTTCAGAAGCACCTATGTACATGCAACAATCCAAAGGCCAGAGCCAGGGTTTGTTTTGTCTGTTGTCACTGCCCACTGGTTGTCACCAGTGGGAAACCACCAAGTTTGTACAAAAAAGCATCTTATATCGAGGCAAAAGGCAGAAATAACTTACAGTATATGAAGTTGTGATAACACTGGCAGGCACTTGGTTCCATAAAGTCCCACAGAGTTACACTAGAGTTGCTCTATCCCTTCTCTTTACTTTTGTCTCCCCTCTGTCCACCAACCCCCAACTGGTCAAGGCAGTTGGTCCAACTGAGTCTAACCTTCATACTTTGTATTTATGTAGTGAAACACATTTAACTTGACTGTAGTTGTAGTTAAGCTTACATTAGCAATACCCTAAGATGACAATGTTAGAAAGTGCTTGACCTTTTACAGTCAGAAAGCTAGAATTCACTATTAGTTTACACATAAACCCCCTGGCCTGTTGTGCTCTGCACCCCTGCCCTTTTCTACAGATACAGCCACATGTGATATTTGGCTTCAAAACAGCAACCTGGAAGTCATAACCTGATTGGCCTCAAGATAACAGACCAGTGGTTGATGTCTTGTTTACTGTCACTACAGTCCTATAGTGTATGCCTCTGAGTCTGAGAAAACAAGTGGCTAATTTTCAGGTAAGAAAAAAAATAAGGAAAAAGGGAACATGTGCAATTGCCAAATGAAGCAGTACAAGCTATAGTCTTACATAGAACACATTATCACACATTCCATTATTTTTAACGAGCAAGGCCTTATTTGTCCATTTTTGAACTTGTACTGTAGCTACAAGAGATAAAAATAGATTCCCTTAGTTCTTCTAAACAGGAGGTCACTATAGTCTTTATCAAATGGAAAGGAATGGAGCCTTTGTAAGGGACTAAATGGTAATAATGTGAGTTGTATTGTGCCATTTGACCTTGTCATATCTATTAGATCTGGAAATGCTTTTGACCTCTGAATGAATGAACAATACATGTGAATCAGCAGAAAAGACAGAAAAAAGAGAGAGTGGGCTGAATGTAAGCAAGTACAGTACACATTCAGGCATAGGAGCTGAGGCTTTCTGAGGTGCTCTGAACTAGGAACAGAAATCAATAAAACACAGAAACATTTCAGAATCTAATATCAAACTGCTTGAAAAGGGAGGAGGAAGAAGAGGTGGGACGAGAGTGGGAAGATGAGGAGGAGCATGAACTTATTAAACACAGGGAAAAATATCCATCCATCCATCTTCTACCACTTCTCTGTGGGGTCGGGTCTTGGGGGAAGCAGCTTGAGCAGGGAAGCCCAGACTTTCCTCTCACCAGCTATGTTGTCCAGCTCTTCTGGGGGACTCCAAGAAGAGCCAACTGAGAGAAACAGTCCCTCCAGCATGTCCTGAGTCTGGGGAGGTGCCCAGGATGTATCCAAACCACATGCCCAAGCCACCTCATTTGGCTCCTTCCTATGTGGAAGAGCAGCGGCTCTACTCTGGGCCTCTCCTGGATGACTGAGCTTCTCACCATATCTAAGGGAGTGCCCAGTCACCCTGTGGAGAAAACTCATTTTGGCTGCTTGTATCCTTTTGGTCATGACCCAAAGCTCATAACCATAGGTGAAGGTAGGAACGTAGATCAACCAATAAATCAAGAGCTTTGCCTTTCAGCTCAGCTCCTTCTTCACCATGATGGGCTGATACAGAGTCTGCATCTCTGCAGACTCTGCACCAATCCACCTTCCATCGTTGTCTGACTTGTGAACAAGATGCCAAGATACTTGTCCGGTTTTTATCAGTCTATCAGGCTGGCCACCTCTAGCTTAGCTTTAGCTTGACTTTTAGCATCGGCCTCGGCCCTTTAGCTTAGCTCACAGC
>JAQQAE010017578.1:0-11428 GCA_029823295.1 Pseudamia nigra
ATCCGGTGCGCCTTATGTATGGAAAAAAATTAAAAATGTGTCATTTTTGGATGGTGCGCCTTATAATCCGGTGCGCCCTATAGTGCGGAAAATACGGTAGTCTATATTACAAATTCATCAATTCAGATATCTGTTACTATGTATTTTTAAAATATGATAATAGGAAATCCATACGTCTTCATTCAAATGAAGGTAAGTGGCAGACATTTTTGTTTGAATGCTAGATATGACATTTTCAAAAGTTGCTTAGTGACTTATTTCAAGATTGTAGTACCAACATTTTACTGTGTTTTATGGTTTTGTATCTGATGTCATTGCATGTGGTACATTTTTAAGTTTGTCCTAATACTGTAATGTGTCAAGCATTGCTTAGAATGAACGTTGGAGTTAATTTGCTCTGCCAAATCTGTTTACACATAAAAATGCACAAGCCTCAGGCAGATTGATACCTGGCTCCAACGTGTTTTATGTGGCAGATCACAAACAGGCTTCTCTGCGTAGGTCATACCTGGCACTAGAATGCACCTCCACATCTTGAGTGATCACTTTTGATAAGATCTCACTTCCCTGTTTGAAAAACAAATAAACAAGGTCATCAAAGAGCTTAAAATGTGGGCAAACAGGGTTTCAGTCCCTGCAGGGTTTGGATGCATCATAATCTGTCAAGTTTAACACGCTGTCATTGCCACAAATAAGAAAATTCCCAGAAGAGTGAACGATGAATGAAAGGGTTTTTCTTTCTTTCTAGTGTTGTTAAATGTCTTTTTTTTAGTGTCCTGTGAATTCACTGGTTTCCTGTTGTGTAGTGTTGCTGTATGTATTTATAATCAAGTCCACATTTCAATTTTTCTAAATGCATCTGTATGTGGAGCTGCCCATGTCAAATCTCTGAATGATCAATTTAAAAAACAATCTAATTAACTGAGCTGCTCAAATGTTACTGACCTCATCTATTTTGAAATGTTTTCTTCCCTGTTAATGAATACACAATTTACCGCTTAAATCATTCCATTTGCTTTTAATAGTTCCCTTGCATGACATGCTTTAGTGATGCCTGTATCTTCATGCACGTAAAATATGCATATCACACATACTGTGAATATTGTATGTTCTTGCTCGACAGCACGTTGAGCTGATGTGCTCAGGCGATGCACTTGTAATTTATCTCTGTTAGCTTTATGAATGTTTCACATCTCTTTAATCTGTTGCCATTTCCACGTGAATACATGTGCTCCAGGTGAGGTGGTTCCTTGCTGCGGCCCAGATGCATTTACACTGCTAAAAGCATGGCGCCATATGTGACACGGATGACCTCTAAATGTGGTCTGTGTAGTCTTGTGGTGTCTCGAGTGCATTCGCACCTGGCATTAGAGCTGCCCACTGAAATGGCAAGTTTAAGTGTGTCTCTGAAAACAGCAAAAAAGCAGCAGGCGGGTTGCAAATTCAGCACACTACTCAGTTACATAGAATGACTTCTCAAATAGCTCAGTGGTTCCCCTGCCTTACTTCACCTGAGGCCTGGATCACAAAGCAAGATTAAGGGGTTAGAGAGGTAACCGAGGTGAAAACCATTGGTGTGCTGCTCAGACAGTACGAGGATATTTGAGAAACACTAGAACTATAAAGATGTTTAACTCTTTGTCGAGCAATATGATATCAAGTCTTCAAACGGAGATTAAAGCTATGAATTCATAATTATAATATATGACAATAACCCTTCTTATCGGCTTAAATTCAGTTTTTCTATTGGTACTGAATGCCACCTCAATGAACAGGATGGAAAAGGTTGAAACATTTTTTTTATTTTTTTTTAAAGATCAGAAAAGCAAAGCTGATTACCAAGATGAACAAGTAAGCAACAAAATTAGTTAAAAAAAAAAAAAAAGTAAATTAACAAAACTGAAACATTTTTGAGTAAACAGTAGTACTCTCTAAAATTATTAAAATTAAAGCAAATTAACACAAATGAACAATACCAATTGAACAAAAAATAAAACACTATGAACAAAAATGATCAAAGTATTCAAAAGGGTGATCAAAAATAATTGAAAAAACCTCAAAATTAGCCAAAATGAAGAAAATAATCAAACAAATTGACTACAATGAACAAGTTAATCAAGAAAATGAACAAAATAAGTAACAAGCAAAAATGATCAAAATAATCAGAGGTTAAAAAAAATGAATTATAGTAATAAACAACAAAATTAGTACAAAAAAATGAATAAAAAAATGAACAAAGCTGTCAAATGAATTGCAAAATAAATTAATATGTCAAATTAAAATGACTAAATGAACAAAAATGACCAACATGATCAAGAAATTGAGTAGAAGGTCAACACAATAAGCAGTAGCATGAGCAAAAATGATCAAGGTAATCAGAAAGGTGAACAAAGATAAATGTCACTAAATTAGCCAAAATAATAAAGAAAATTGACAAGAATGAACAATATAAATCAAGGCATTGAGCGAAAATGAGCATCAATACAAAAATTAACAAATCGGTAACAAAATTAGTAACAAAAAATAACAATACTGAACAAAGCTGTGAATGGTAAAATTAACAATAAAAATAAAATTAAAATGAGGAAATGAGCAAAAATCAACAGTAATCACGAAACTGAACAAAAAAAAATCAACAAAATTTAGAATACTATGAGGGGAAATGAACATAAAATCAAAAAAGTGAACCAAACTGAATGAAAAAGCTACAAAAGTAGCGAAAATGAAGTAAACATAATGAAGAAAACGGACAAAAAATGAGCAAAATAATTAAGAAACTGTAAAAATACAATACAATACAAGCTGATTAATCAAAATAAACAAAAATGAACAAATAAGCAACACAATAACAGGAGCAAAACAAGCAACAAAAATGAACAAAAATGACAAATACTTGTTTGACGGCATGTATTCTAGTCCACGTTATGATGTTTATTCACTATTTGAGTATATTTTTATGAGTCACTGTTCTACTTTTACTCAAGAACTTATTTTGACGAGTACTTTAATGAGAATTCTAGAGTACTAATACTACCTGAGTGCTGTTTGTGTTTACTCCACACACCTGTGCTGACAGGCCTGGCCAGCACGATTCCTTTCACCACCGCTGTGAGAAATCCTAAGTTGACAAATCGAGTTGAGAACCACGTTCATGATAAAACCCCCTGTGACTGCAGATGTTTGGTTTTGCTTTGTTGGGTAACAGAGACAGATCCTGGGCCTGTTGCTTTCAGACACTGACTCCGTGTGTTAATACTAAGTCTGAAAGCTCTTGCGCCGACTTATCATTTCAGCCTGTGTTCATAAAAACTACATTTTACTCAATTAAATAAGAAACAAGCATCCAAGTTCTCTCAATCTGCTTGGAACCAGATTATTTCTGCTTGCGGCTAGATTTCTAATTAAAGTTTTAATCAAAAGGAGACAAATTCCTATTTTCTGGCCATTCTTGAGACTCTTTGTAGAAAAGATTATGGCTAATTGCAAATATTTACTCCCATCTGCTGTTATATGTACCGTGAACCATTTAACTATAAAAAACCTAATTTGAATCCACCAAAACTACATCTCTCACAATGATTACCGCATAATAAAGATGTCGATGTTCTCATTTGTGGTATCGTCAGTAACTTGTTAATCTGTTCATGCATCCTGCAGAGATTTCTGCAATGCAATGGCCTTAGTGTCTGTGTTCCTAAACTGGGGTCTTAAAGGCATTAGGTACAAAGTGATATTTGCTGCAGGCTGTTCAACATACAAGCAGTCTGTTGAGTAGCAGAATGCCATGATACGCCTCCCAGGGAGCCAAGTGAGAGCAGGTAGGCTGCCAGACAATACCAGATGCCTGACAGGAAGTAAAGCCATACAGGGGCAGTCTGTCAGGCAGCTCGATATGAATTTATCCTCCCAGGCAGTCAGTAATACCAGATTGCCTTAAGAGTGCCATATGTCTGACTCAAAGAAAAAAAAAAACTACAGGGATAGGTTATTGAGTCATCTCATATTTCCTGGCTTCTTTTCTTTGCTAAGTGGCCAGTGTTATTACAGTATGTCAGTATGTCTGCACTGGATATTGTGTGGCCTGTAGCTTCCCGAGGCGCGTCGGCCCTTGAATTTTTATTTTCTCATTTTTCGTGGCGCTCAACAAGTTTGTGTTGCGCCGTGCTCGACACAGTCCTGTTGGCTTTGGTGAAAATGAAAAGCACACAGCTGCTTTGGAGTGAGGAGCTCTTCTCTAATCTGGAGGAGCAGCCATTTTTTTGAACACATAATGACTAGCTTCATGGGGCAAAGAGGACGTTGCTTCATAATTATTCCTCTTACGCACTACTGAGAGAATGCAGACGGATATCTCAGAGGCAATGGCGAAAGGTGACACCAAGGAGAGGTTATTTTATTTTCTTTTGGTATTTCTAATTGAAAAAAATATAGTAGTGTGTGTAATTTCATCTGCTGCTCCTGTTACTCCGACAGGCACTTGGAAGAATTTGCTAAAACGTGTCTTGATTGCAACATCATTTCTGGCTGAAACTGTGTCTTGACACTTTTTGACACAGCTCTGTTACCTCTCGCGTAAAACCAGCTCTTCTTTTAATGACCGGACATCAACGAGACAACTTCCAGACATCTTGGAATCGCAGTCGGAGGACCTTTCTGTGCTTAGAAGGAAGCACCTTCCTTCTCTTTGCTGTAAATGCATGTCACAGAGTATTTAGATTAGACTTCTCTGGAAATTTTAGAGAGATGTCTAGGAGAAGCAGGTTTGGAAAATACAGTATTTAGCATGCAGTTAGTATCTGCCCCTTCCTTTTTAATTTTTTTTTGCATATTTCCCACACTTAAATGTTTCAAATCATCAAACAAATTTTAATATTAGACAAAGATAACCTGAATAAATAAAAATACAGTTTTTAATGAGGAATGATGAAAAATTATCCAAACCTACCTGGCCCTACTGTATATGTGTTACATCATGCATTAATTTGCCTAACCACATTTTTGTGGGAAAGTGAAGGTGTAATTTTACTATATATACCCAGACATAATTATTGCCAGACCTGTTGAATCAAAAATCACTTATGTGGAACCTGTTTGACAAAGTCAGGCAGAATAAAAGATTTCAAAACCAGAGACCTCATGCTGTGATCTAAAGAAATTCACAAACAGATGAGAAACAAAGTGACTGGCATCTGTCCGTCTGTCTGGAGAGGGTTACAGAGCCATATCTAAGCCTTTGAGACTCGAGTGAACCACAGAGAGACTCGTTATGCACAAATGAAGAAAACTTGGAACAGTGTTGAACCTTCTAGATGTGGCCAGCTTATTAAAATTACTTTGCTGGGGACATATCACGAGATTTTTTTGCCCAATTTTACCCATGATGCTCAGTTGGGCAGAGTCTGCACCAGCCAGCTCTAGTTGAGGACAGTCGGCACAGAAATCTGTTAGTGTGTGAGGGGAACATACCCGACCTCACCTCAGTCACAGTCAATCAAACATGTTTGAATTTTTTGAGCCCATTCTGGACACAATCAGGTAATGTGTACTGATTACTTACCAAACTGCAAACTGTTGCCAACAGCCAGTGAAAAATAGTGAATGAGGCACAGGAATAGCGTCAGAAGACGAGGATAACTGGAAGTATTGGGGATATCTAAACAATGACAGCAAACAGCCATGCCTATTTTTCCTTCTTTGATTTCTCGGAGAAGATACGTAGCTGCATAAACAACCACAGCAGTGAGCAGATCCTCATCCATGTTTGTTAACCCTTTCAAATTTCGTTCTTGTAGACACGGTCGCTCTAACGAGAGTTTGTGTGAGGGTCTGATGTGTTCAGTTGGTTTGACAAATCATGTAGTCTGATCCTTCATAACATGTGTGATCCAACGTCTTTCAGTCATCATAAAAAAATCTGCTGAAACCATTTGGTTAGCGTGAACTAACCAACTCTTTTCAATATCTGTAACAACTGTGAAACTGTAAGCAACGCTTAGCAGAAAACATCAGTCACGTGCTGGACATCAGTCAAGTGCACTTGGGATTTGCAGCAGGACAATGATGCATGTCCACCTGTGAACGGCCCTCCAAAAAGGTTTTGAACTGCCCTAATAAAAATAAATCACAAACAGCACATTTATGCTTGAAAATCCTCCAGTATGGATTAAATAACAACAATTCTGCAAAGACGAATGGGCAAAATTCCTCCACAGTGACCCAAGCGGGACCAAACCACTTGTTAGATTTAGGGGGTAAATCCTTTTTCACAGAGGTCCAGGTGGGTTTGGATACGTGTTTTAACTTAAAGAATTAAATCACCATTTAAAGACTGCATTTCTAATACTAAAACTTGTTCCATGATCTGCAACATAAAAGGACAAATATAAATAAAAAATAAGGAAACAAATACTTTTTCACAGCACACACCAAACTATGGCAAAACTGGTAACAAAGCTCTGATAAAAGTTTTTTTTACCCTGACTTTTTGTGTTTGCTTCACATGTTTGCACTGTCTCTCTGTGTGCAGTCCTCTTTTTCTTTTATTCCCCTGTTGCTTTCATGCACACATACAGTATAAAGATGTGTGTTCACTCAAAAGCAATATAGTTTTGAAATCCCTGCGGGGAGAGCTGTTATGACTAGTATAGCAGGGCAGCTTGTCCCTGAGGAGGGTATTGGCCTGCCCTGGAAAGTCATACAATAGAGCTTCACAAAGACACACAGGCGAGAAGGGGGAGGATTTAAAAAATTAATTACTTTCTATCTTGTCTTTGTGAATAGATATTCAATGGCTGAGATGATATCAGTATTACTGTAAGGGATGAAAAAACATACAGTGTATTGTTGATACAGTAGAAAAGTCTCCAAGTCTAGGGCAAATTGAGAAGAAATGGAAAATAGACAATGTAAAAATCATTTGTAATATTTGGAAATTGCAGAAATCATTTCCTGCTGATTAGACATCCGCCGGCCTCACAGAATATTCAAAATGCTGCAGCAAGTCAACAGGGAAAGAAACAACTCCCCAAACACTGCGTACAAGCTATTCTATTTACTTTCATGTTGGACATTAATTATTCAGATTTCTGGAAGATGTTAGATAGGTAAAGCCAACGTGCACACATACCAACAAAATCAACACAGCAACTCTACCTGCAACATGGAGAGAATACCACAGACACAAAGACACCATCCGAAAATATTTAAGGCACTCGTCCTCTTGTTGCTGATATCTGAGTTCTAGCAGAAGACGAGGAGATTTCGATGGCCATCCCGGGAAGTCGTGACTATAGAGGAGGAAACACTGGTGGAAGACAAATGTTCCCTCCCACCTCCGTAACCCGCTGTTCAGCCGAAAGGTACGCGCTGTGAATAAGTCTTAAAATGGATTATACACAGTGGACCTAGGAGCGGTTAAAGTTTGAGTGCAAAAACAAAATTATGTACTTTCTTTGATCTGAGGCACATTTAGCAGGCAAAACGAATGTGTCACCCAAAATGTATTTTTACATTACAGCTGGTTGCGGCTCGCTTGCATGATCAAGCAACCACATCAAAGCAAATACAGAGGGCTACTGAAATCTGCTTTTTTCCTGTTGGTTGCTATTTTATGGTCTGGAGCTGTAACATTGAAATTTAACCTAATTTTAATTTATAAAGTCTTAAAATTAACCCCTTCAGACACATCAGTAGTGGTTATATTAAGAGATGTATACGGGAAAAAAAGGCTAAAAAGAAGCAGAGGCATCAGTTTCATCTTTTTTTTAATCATATCTTGCCTTACTTTGCACTCATCTCCTCCTCATTCCTCTTCCCTCTTCTGATCAGTGGAGCGGGAAATGGATCCCACGGAAACAGTGATGTAACCGAGTTATCTAATAGCCAATTGAAAATCGTCCAATTTACATCAGGCACAACTTCATGTAAATGACCTTCTTTCGAGCACGCTCACCGCCGTGAAACATCCTGTCGGTAATATACCAGCTATCAGCTTTGCACTTCGCCATGTCACATCGATATGGCTCGCTGTATGAACACGACTGAGGAGATGACACACACACACACACACACACATTCATATACATACGCAATTCCGACCACTCAGACCAAGGGTTGTGACAAGGTGTCGAGACAGCGCTACTTGGCCAATGGCTCTTAGGTCCTTTGGGGATGACCGGGGAAAAATACTGTCACCAACTTTTGTGTGTGTGTGTGTGCACATGTGTGTCCTTAGCTTGTGTCACTTTTTAGCAACAGTGAGAGACGGTGGCTTGAAGACCATTACTGATATAACCCATGACAGCCACGTAACAACACAAGGTCATTATATCCAAAATACAGCCTTAATGATAGCTCGATGTACAGTAGAAGGAGTGAGTATTGCCGGATAGTAATGAGCTCCTTTAGACTCAGTGCTATTTCACTTGGGCTTTTTTCCCTTTTCGGGAGCTAGAGATTCTAAGTCATTAGTGGTTGGGTTCCAATGATAATTCAATGCAGTTCAGTCCGATAATTTTGATTTAGATGAAAGCAGTGAGCTGACAGAGGCCTCTTTTTTCGGAGTCTTGCGTGTGTTCAAAAGGAGAGAAAGCACAGGAAGGAACCTGCACGGTAGCTACCTCTCGTGTACCATAAAAAAACATATCATTTTACTAAATGAGCATGACTGGTTCATTTTCCAAATACGCTTGTGCATTTTGACAGTTTACATTTCTTCGCTGCTGTTTGGTTTTTGCTACAGAAGCAGGGATTTCTCCCTCCATATGGGAGATGCTTGCAGCTGTCTGTGGAAAAGAAACTCTGTGTGTTAATAATGTTGACATGGGTTTATAAATGAGAAAAGCTAATAGTCTATGACTGGCAGTAATGCTTCTATACATACTGCTATAAAAAAAAAAAAAAACATATTTCATCATGTTTAAGCAGTATCCACAATCCAATTAACTAAGACCCATTGTCGCTTCTCCCTCAAAAAGTCATGTGTTTACATTTACAAAACATAAATGAACTATCCACAGTTTTAGGAATGCAGTAAGTGCATTTTACTGAAGAGTAGATTTCACACTTGAACAATGAATATAATGAAGACTTAGAAAGCTGTTTTTTAAACATAATGCACATGAACTCTGCGTGGCAGTCCCGATCGCCCACATGCTTTTCCCTTTCCCTGAGGGTGTGATACGTTCAGCCATGCGCTGTGCAGCAGACTGTATGAATCACATGTAAATGGTCCAGGCTTCACGATTCACACGTTTACTTCTGCTGCCGCTGCTGATGAGAACGTTGGGAAGTCGAACATCATAGTTGCGTAAGTCTGTGTGCGGGGTGGCTGATCACACATACTTTAAATGCCACACACTGTGAGCTGGCGACAGTTGTCTTACTCTTTGGAAACACACTGATATCACATATTCAAAGCTGATTATAAAAGCAGGACATTTGCCCTTTTTTGATATCACAAGGTAATAGTTCAGAAGTCCAAATGTTGTACCTCATAAACTAAATAACCCTCATATTTGCTGTTTGACAGTGAACATCAAGCCAGAAAACCAACAGCAAGTTGCACAAGCACATTTACAAAGGAAGACAGTGTTCCGCATGCCAGAAAGGAGCAAAAATAAGAAACACACTCTGTGCTAGTGTGTAAATATGCACAAGTAGCTCCATTTACCCCTCAGGCCCTGTTTGACAAAGCAGGTTTAGTGATGAGTTCATTCACAGTTGCAAACTCAGGATTTTCAGTTTTATAATTCAAGCAAAGAGTCAAAACTCTGGTGCTTTTTGGCAACAACATTCAATCCAACATCGTGGAGGTGTAGCTCCTCTGCTGTGCGCTGACGATACCATGGAACAAATGAGCTTTCACTTGATCTCAACATAAGTTGCAGCACAGGATACAAAGACTTTCGAGAAAAGAGAGGGCACTCGGGAGATCATTTGTATAAGGCACGATTCTGTCGATTACAGTCTGTTTTTCGTTCTTCCCGGCCCATAACTTACTGTATTGAATGTAAAATGCCTCAGAATGTTGACTCATAAACAGAATATTAAAATAACTCTGCCTGTTGGTCACATTCATCACCAAAAAAAATGTCAAGTAAAGAGCTGTCAAAGAAGTCAAATTAGCTTTACTGATTGTATTTTGTATAAAGGGCAGATAAAGAAAGAGGACTGCATTTGCTTTTCGAGCCTATTGGTTTTATATTACCTCGTTATCAAACTTATTACTAACTTCACTGTTATATTTGCCTGCAGTGACTAATTTGAACTCTGACTGCCACCCCCGCATTCATACATTCCACATTACTTCAGCATAAAACCTGAGGATGAGTTTTTAAAACAACCTGATGCACTGTTGTCAGGTTGTGAATCTGAGCTTAGATAAAAATAATACAATACTTTAAAGGCACTGCAGACATATGCTCAATGAATAATCATACCGTACGTCCAGATGTGCAAAGTGGAGGCATGGCACAATATGGAGCATGATGAGAAGATTTCAGATCATGTTCACATCATATTCAGTTTTAATTGGATATTGTTTTAACTGAAAATAACTGAAATCCCGTTGTCTACTTGATGTGATCTGGCAGCTCTACTGAAGTGTTAGCTTGTTGCCTTTTGGTGTTTCCTGCATTCAGTTCCCCTCAGGTTAAGTCTGAGTTAAATAAACAGAGCCTCCAGCTATTTGCAATTAATTAAGGAAATGAATAGTAAATACTGAGAAAATAACACATTACTGTAAATATATGTTTTCCTCCACTGAATTAAAAGAGATCCAAAGTCCCACCCTGTCTCCTCTGAACTTGGAAAAAATATATTACAGTCAGTGGCATTAAATGTTTAATGATTTGATCCCATTTCAACAATGCCATCATTTACACATATATTTTTCTAATTTAAGAGACAATTTTGGAAGTCAAGAGAGACACATTTAGCACAAAAAAAAGCTAAAATATCAGTTAGTTTGGTGTGAAACCAGCATCAGTATTATGTGGATTACATCACAGGAGGTTGGGGTCTCTTCAAAGGATGACTTTTGGGGTCTGGCAAAAAAGGAAATATAAATTGGCAATGAGGGGTTAAATTCTTTCTGCCTCTGAAAGTGTGACCGGCTAATCTTTGTTTTTGTCTTTTGGCTTCCCGTCATGGCCTTCAGGCTGGGTGTAATCTCTCCTTGGAGGATGACCCCCGCTTATCACCCTCTCGCCGCTTTTTCATCAACACTCTGACGGGGGGCAAGCTGAACTTTCTAATGGACATGTTGCCGCCATGGTGGGCATCATGGAACTTAACATCTGACTGGGTGCCTTGAGAAAGGATTCTTGACTGTTGTCAAGGTGAACTTTTCGATGGACACATGTCGCCACGGTAACCATCATGGAACCTAACACCTGGACAATATGCACTGAGAAAGGATTCTTGACCT
>JAQQAE010017579.1:0-11427 GCA_029823295.1 Pseudamia nigra
ACCTGCTTTAGTGAGTGGCTGGAAAGAAAACCTGCAGTGTCTCGGCCCTTTGTGGCAATGATTGGACACCCCTGCTGTAGAGTCACCCAGGGTGTGCCTTGCCTTTGCTTCAGTTAGCAGAGTTAGGCTAAAGCTCCCCTGACCCTTTCAAAGACCACCATTGACAAAAAATAGTAACTTTCTGACAGAACGTGAGTATTGCTCACCTACTGCTGCCTCTGTTGGTTAGTTTGTGTTACACGATTAATGGTCTATCACTTCAGAAAGACATCTTTGCTCATTTTAGAGATATTGACATCCAAAAGTGGCCCTGAAGGAATGTGCACAATTTAGAATGTCAAAAAGAGGCAATATTCCCTAACTTTAAATGCCCATAACTCATAAGCCCATTGGATTTTCCACCTTAAATTTTACAGATGATCATTATACATGTGCCAACACAATTATTTTTTTCTTTTTGAGCCAAATATGAGATGGTTCCCATGAGACCTTTGGTTGAGTTCATATGGAATGGTCCTACAATATATGCTGAACAAAAATATAAACCCAGCACTTTAATTTTCACTCCTATTTGAACTCAGAGATCGAAAACTTTTTCTATGCACACAAGAGGTCCATTTCCCTAAAATATGTGTGTGCGCGCACTTCTCCTTTGCCGAGATAATCCAGCCACAGCACAGTATCTTTGGTCATGGTATCTCTGTGCATTCAAAATACCGTCCGTAAAATGCACCTAGGTTCTTTGTCCATAACATACGCCTGCCCATACCACAACCCCACCACCATAGGCCACTTGATTCACAACGTGACAGACGCTGTCGAATGTGAGCATTTGCCCACTGCAGTCAGGTCGAGACCCCGTTGAGGATGACGAGCGTGCAGGTGAGCTTCCCCGAGATGGTTTCTGACGGTTTGTGCAGAAATTCTTTGGTTATGTAAACTGATTGTTGCAGCAGCAGTCTGGGTGGCTGGTGTCAAACGGTCTTGGAGGTGAAAATGCTGTATGTGGAGGTCCTGGGCTGGTGTGGTTACGCATGGTCTGCAGTTGTGAGGCTGGTTAGATGTACTGCCAAAATCTCTGAAATGCCTTGGGGACGGCTTACGGTAGAGAAATTAATATTGAATTCACTGGTGGACATTCCTGCAGTGGGCATGCCAATTGCACGCTCCCTCAAAATTTGCAACATCTGTGGTATTGTGTTGTGTGAAAAACTGCACGTTTTAGAGTGGTCTTTTATTGTGTCCAGCCTAAGGCACAGCTGTGCAATAATCATGCTGTCTCATCAGCATCTTGATATGCCACACCTGTGAGGTGGATGGATTATCTCTGCAAAGGAGGAGTGTTCTCTAACACAGATTTAGACAAATTTGTGAACAATATTTGAGAGAAATGGACCTTTTGTGTACATTGAAAAAGGCTTCAGTCTTTGAGTTCAGTTCATGAAAAATGGGAGCAAAATCAAGTGTTGTGTTTATATTTTTGTTCAGTGTATTTTCCCCAACTATATTTGAAATTCCTGTTAAGAGCCATCCTTCAATTTGGTAACTTCCCATGGAAACTTTCCAGAAATTTTCCACCCCTTAGCAACTCTATTTGTGAGGTGACATTTTATCAACTGTTTGTAACCTTATTTTGTTTTTCATTACATTGTTCTTTTCTGTCAGTTCTTGGATGAAGATAAATTGTGTAAAGCAGGTCTGAGTAAGCAAAGTGTGCTTTTAATTCTTTGTACAATGATATGTGTCTATTTCATGTATTAGACTTATGTCCATGTCTTTGTAACCTGTCCTACATTGTCCAACACATACTTTTGTTTTGTTTCTTGTTTCTAGATATGATCATTTGCTATTTGTGTTGTTTGTCACTAATATTGTTGTGGATATTATTATGGAAAATATTAATTTGTATTGTATTTTCCCTTTTCTCCAGATTCGTGTGGATGGAAACAACGAGCGTAGTGTACAACACTCGTCTGGGGGCCGAGGAGGAGGGCCTTCCTCGTCTCAGGGTGGAGTCAACTCTGGCAGTGAGGGTCCCTCCCGCCATCATCACCGACCCATCAGAGACAGAGGGATGAAGAAGGACAAGCAGGACGCTCCTCCACTGGTGAATGGAGTGTCGTAGAGGCGTCACTGGAGGACTGTCTCACACTGACACATTAAACACATACACAGGCTTCATTGTAGAGTCTCAGTCTCTCGCTTTTTCTTTCCTTTTCTGTCTGTCAAATGCATAAAAATCTATGGAAGCGTTTCCTGGAGTGACGTGGTCCAGCAGCGCGCCGCTGTCTGCTGGCTGTGGCTGCTCCAGACTGGCTTTCTCCTGTTCTCTGGAGTGGCGAGGAAAGGAAGCCACTCGGACAACAGGACAGGAAGAGGACAGATGGAACTAACGCCCATCCCTCACAGAGGCATTACTTGCTCCCTGTCAAAGGCAAATAATTGTGTGTTTTCTTTTCTCCAACTAAAATGTTTTTTTTGTAATATTCCAATAGTCTCTTAGGATGTCAAAAGAAATAAATTAAGGAAATCGTTGGCTGGAGATGCCAAACATAAGGAAAAATAGGATTTTCAAGGCAGCAAAAGAAGTCTTTTTACAGAAAATAGGAGTTTGTGGTGTTGCCTTACCAGAGGCATATTTGAACGTAAAAAATGTAGGATGACTGACAGTTTTTCATAACCTGTGAAGTCTTAATATTGACCTGATTTTGCCATCAAAGACTTCAAACTGTCCAGAAAACTAAGGGTTTGAACACATGTAAATTTTTGTTTGGTTTTTTTTCTCGACAGGGATGAATTATTTGCGGCGCTAACACACATTTGTCTCATCAGTGAAGTCATCTGTGTTTTGTTGCCTGTTGCCTTGGAAATATACTGACCATGCATGAAGTCTACAATGTGTAAAACTTACCAACGGGGAAACATAAATCTGAGGCACCTGACTGCAGAAAGAAAAAAGTGAAATGTAAGAAGCCTTGCATTGAAACTAGAATAGAGCAGGTCCAAAATGTCGCCAAGCACAGCTGTCATTCATGTCAACGCAGTAAAAAGGCAATTTTCTGTTTGTTGGCCAGATAAAACTTACAAACCGCACCTAAATACAAAGATATAGAGATGAAGAATAAAACCAGGAACTGTCATTTAAGCCCAAATTTGTCCATGTCAGTGAAATATTCTGAACAATAAACATATTTGATTGAGTTGTAAGCATTTACTGTACATGTATGTAATGAATACCGGTCCATTAGTTGAACTAGTTAACTTTAGAGTCAAACCTAGTCGTGTCACAGGTTTAGAGGCTCAGCAGATGACGGTAAATGGAACTCGATATTACTGATGTCAAAGCAGCCGTGGCCTGTTACTCGAGTGTTTCTTTAATTTATGAAAAGCTTTGTATTTTTCTGGTTCTGTTTTGCAGGTAGTAAGCTTGATTTCAACTATTACTGTAGAATAAAGAAGGTGTCAGGAGTTATACCTGACGAAATAAAAACTTGATGTACATTTTAATATGCATTTACAAGTCATTCCCATCGTATTTACACCTGTGTTGATGGGTTCTTACATTTTTCTTCTTTTTTGACGTGGTAAACCTGTTAAACCAGCAGTAGCAAACCGTACAGATGGCACTCGGTCATGTTCATTTAGAGTCTTTTTTTTTTTTGGAAAATGTTTGCCTTTTTTTAAACTAGATTTTAGTTGGCTACTTAGACTAGTTTTGCTAACTGGCCCAGAGAGTTCAAGTGATTTGAGTTAGTTTATGCTGTTTGCTAAGTTAGTCATGTCTCACTTTTGTACATGTCATAAAGCAAATTAAGCCTTAAGAAATGCAGTTTCTGGTGGATTTATTTAAGTGTACATGTAAAGTTTAGATCTTTCATAGAGGAAAGAGCCTGATGTTCCTTTATGTCCGGTTGGATTGTTCACGTTACCTGACGGCTCATTAATCTCAGCTGAATAATTCAAATAAAATCTGACTTCTAAGACTATGTATTAATTCAGGTTCATCGCGGTGCCTTGGATTTATGCTTCTGTCCACTTTAAAAGCACCCGACTGCTCTGGATCTGTCAAAGCTTTTAATACTGAAACTTTTAAGCTGTTCGGCCCAGTGCGACACCGCTTTTTGTTGTATTTCCTCAACACTGATGGCACATGGTTGCCAAATTCTGAATTCATTTTTTTAAAACTACTTTAAGATTATTTATAAATGCTTGTCTCCAGGATTGGTCTTTAAAGTTCCTTTTCTTTGTTTACACCTGTAGGGAAAGATGATTTTTTTTTTTTTTTTTTTTTTCTTCCTACACTAAACGATTACTGATGGCCTGTAGTCAATCCTTCAAGTTTCATTTTGTTTGGAATTAGAAGGTAAAATGCTTGTAAAATATTCTGGCAGTGTGTTCCAGAAAAGAGTCTTGATTTTAACTCGCCTGTCTTATGAGACGGCCTGACATGGTCTTCAACAAATCGAGATGTTTCTTCAATTCAAACTGACTGCAATAACTAGTGCAGAACGTTTTTTATGGATTCATGGTTGAAAAGGAGGCTCACAATAGCATTTGTCTAGAAACTGCTTACATAAATGAGCCACTGCAAAAAAAAATAGTTTGGTAGGGTTTCTTTGAGCATTCGCAGCTTTCGTGTTATTTCACTGAAATCCTGGAAACGGGGCGATCTTCAGATCAACCGTCTACGTTTGTGGGGTCAAGCATAACAAAAGATTCATGTTTCAATAACCTAGTTAGGACTGTCTAACTGTAACTACATACTTTCATTTTGCATTATCTGGCTGAACTTTTACTGTACCTGTTAAAGTTAAACATGACTTTAACCTGGCTGATAATGTCGGGTAATCTCATACTTGACATAACATTGAATATTTTAGATGACACAACTACGATATGTGTGGGAGTAATTGTGAACAGGTACTGTAAATTTTTTGGTCTTGCTAACCTGGCTAAGTAAAATAATTTAAAGCATGTTTATTTAGCTAACACGCCTAGAGTTGTTCAGGAGAAGCGGTGCATTCCAGTTATACTCGGACGTTGGAATTTCCGACTTCCTAGTTGTACATTTCAGCTGAAAACCCCTCAAGTCGGAATTCCAACGTGGAAAGTCGGAGCAACCTCACCAACTCTGACTTTACAATTCAGTTTGGGCGCCACAAGATACAAATGAATGAAAGCTGCTAATTTCTAGTGTATTTGTTTCATATTACATGAGTCATACCCATAGGACTGTTGAATTTTCATCCATTGCTTGTTACGATACTGTATGTGCAAAATGCCACGTACAGATGTTCTCCCATAGATGTTCTCCACATGGCTGTCCAGAACACTTTGCAACTGGAACGTGATCATGTCAGAGTTTACGTCACTCACAGTTCCAAGCTGCGAGTTCCGAGGTAAATGAAATGCACCAAAGCTGCCATAATTGTAATCCGGGTAACCTGGCTAACTAATTTAGAAGACTGCATAGTGGATTTCATTCAAAAAGACAGACATCCATTTTTAATTATCAGCATTCTCGTTAATATTTGGACATGTTGCAGTGAAAAATCCGTCTTCGTTTAATGCTCAAAACTGCGAGCAAAACAAATGTAGTTTACAAGGCGTGAATGCCCAAGAAACCTTGCTGTATTTTGTGTGCCTTTAAGTGTGGCTTGTATTGGAACGTGTCCATCGGGGCTGGTGGGACCAGGCGTGTGCGTCGTCAGCTGCTCTGCTTGTGTTGTGGGTCGACACTGAGCATGTCTGAGCTCGATGATGACGAACCAGGAAACTGCCTGATTGGACCATCTGACTCGGGCTGAAAGGTGCCCGAGTCCTTGTACAGTTGACCTGGTTCAGTCAGTTTGTGAAATGGATTCAGTCACTTTGGTGCAGCTCATGATCTCTTGTGGCTTTGGTTCTCTACAAGAACACCGGCCGTTTCTCCATCATTTCTCGCATTTTATGGGAGATGCGCAATAGTGACTCGGTGTAGCCCATGGTGTAATCCTTCTCTTTGTCTCTCCTTTCTCTGAAGAAAGGTGACCCAGGTCTTTTCTTTACCTTTCTACTCTTACAGTGCATGTACATCTTTATTATGGATTTTGAAGACATTTAATAGTTTTGGAAACATGTTTTAAAAAGGTGTGAAAGTTTAGTTTTAAACAGTGTTACTTCAACTCATTTCTCGTCGACCATGAGTTCGGCTGGATGAGAAAACTCGGAGATGTTCAGTTCAGCAAATGTCAGAAGAAGCAGTTATGTAACATAAGTAATGAATGATGAAACGGGCTCCTTTACTTTAGAAGTTAACGTTTCTTTCTCAGAAGTATTGTTGATATCGGCTTCTCTTTGGCGAAGCGTCAGGACTGGATGCCGCTGCTCACGGCAGCCGTGTCGCATTGTTCCTGCTAAACACTCAACATGGCTCACGTGACAGTAACAGCTATATTGTCAATAGAGCATCAACAGTATGGAGTTGCAATGTGTTGTAAAAAAAAAAAAAAAACCAGAGGTGGAAAAAAGTAGCGAGGGTGACATACTGTATATAATGATGTCATTATTTGTCTGAGAAAAGATGTGTACTATTGTTTCAAATGTGCACTTATCCTGATATTTTCTTTTTTGCTGTTTAATATCAGTTAAATCCTAGAGCTCTTGATAATAAACTCAATAATGTGTGAAAACATAGTATCCTCCATAGCAGGGTTGAATCGCACACCGCTGTCATTTATGATGCAAAGTTTGTAATTCTGCATTCAATTTTGGATGGTTTCTTTTTTTTTCTAACAAGGGAAATCCACCCTAAGACTAAATTCACCTAAGCTGACTTTTCGACGTTATCAGTCAGTTGAATACAGTCTTGACTGACAACGGCTACAGTTTTGATACATTTGCAATTAAATTCCATTTTAAATTCATACATTTGTATTTACAGGAAGTTGCAGCCGATGCCGCCTTCAGGGTGAACGTTTGATCTTCAGAGTGTGTCGGTTTAAGGCATCCGTGCTCTGCGACTTGGTCATTTGTTGCCAGTAGCAAACTTCATTTCTAAACTAATGGTAGCGAGTGTCGTATAAAACCTACACAGTGAGTTTTATTGTACCTTTACAGACGCATTTAAATATACTTTATCGGTTTCAACCTAAACAGTTTTAGCTCTTCACGGACTACATTTGTAAACCGACGGCAGATATCTTTTGCACACAGCTGACGCTGTCAGAGGAGGCGGTGATGATGCGTGGAGACGGACGGTCAGTAGCTGAGGCAAGATCAGCAAACGAGCAGCTCCCAGAGTGCATCAGACTCAAGTCAGTACAGAAACATGTTCAAAGTCCAAAAGTGCTAGAGAATTATGGAGAGTAGGTTATTACGTTTGGACTTTTGATAAACTTATTGAGTAGTTTTAGAAGAACTAACATAGCCATTGTGGATACTGTTTTCTGGTGGATTTCCCATTTGTTATCAAGCCACTACAACGTACATGTACATGGGTTGTTTACAGATCCAAACATCACGACCATGTTAATGAACAATGGCAGCGTGTGTTGGTAAAGCTCGTTTCTCTTTTTGTTGTTTTCTGTTTGACTGGTGTACAGTTCTGATGAGGTTCATACAGCAATATGCTGCTGGATTAGCCCTAAAACTCCGGTTCCTGTCGAACCACAGCCCAGTTACATGCATGGTGAAGGTGTGCCGGACCACCGAGTCCACCACCGTGTCCTCTTCACCCCACAAGATTTAAACGACATAGGAGGCAGTGACATCCTTTGTGTGCTGTGCTTATACCTGTTTGTCAGTGTATGTTACCACGCCTCTAAACACCAGACTCGTACTCTGTGTTAGATATTTTAATGACTGGGATGAAACCTAAAATTGGGCTTTAAGGGACAAAAGCATTTTCATACTTTGGTGTGATTTTTAAATACTAAACCAAGGCTTGTACATTGTTACAAATATATATTACGGATGCTGGAGGACTGTTGCATGCGGACTGGCTGTGGTCACTGGAGGATTGATCCTGGAACCAATTTATCCTTCAAAGACTTTACTCTTATAACCCGATGGGTGTAACAACGAATAAATCCTGCTGTTTTCCAGTTGCCTGCAAAAAATCTCTTAATGCAAAGATCATGGCTCACTACACACAAATAACAAATGTAGCCTCTTTAATGTATGATCTTGGCTCTGGAAAACCTGCCAAATGTGGAAAAATGCATGGTATCCAGATGTAGGATTGTGAACCATTTGGGATCCTGCAAGGTTTAAGCAACTAACAGCATGCACGCCTTCTTTTTCCAGGAATAGGCTGTGTACATTCTATTCCTCCTTGGGATCACGCAGAGTATATTTGTTGTATTTACAAGAAATCACACGGGATCCTAAATGGCAAGACATTTACAAAAAAAATGCTGATTTAGTCTTCGTTGCTCTGTCGTTCTAGTGTAACAAGACACTTGATGCTGTGGTCCACAATTTGTATCCCTAGTGCATCAAAAAGAGTAACAGTATTTTGAAAGTGCCCTGACCTTTATCCTCGTTGAGACGTGTTTTGAACCTGCGGCCTGTCGTGGTCGCTCCATAGACTGTATGTTAAGATGGTGCAACACCACTTCCTTCCACTGTGTAAAATTTAGGGAAATCTCGTCACAGGAGCTGATTGGGTAGCACATTTGAAGGTGATCTATGCCGTAGACATCTGCTTTCTGATGGATAGTGACAGGTAATGTTGCAGAACAGGAGACTGGTCTGGAGGTGTTTTTACAGACTAAAGTTTGAACCAAGGTTGATATTTTTTAGACTGGAGGGATGTTCTAGATGTCCTGGCGGGTGTGATGGCACTGTCAGCATTTGGCTCGTGAACACAATGACTCTTGTTTGGAGAGGCCTGGCGTCATCAGACTCTCAGCAAACGTGTATCAGGGTAGGACGGTCAAACGTTTTCATGCTGTGCCTGAACCGAACCTTGGTTCAGTTTGATCCTGTCCAAGGCCAAAGACCGTTTGGTCCACGCTGTTGGTTTTGATGTTGACCTCAAGGCCGCGTTTTGTACATCTTGGTCACTTTCAACATTAGGGACCCTTACTGTTGTTTTTTCTAGTCTTGCTGTAGTCATGTCTGTGTCCTGTGGTTATGGCCTTGACTGTAAAACTAGTGACTGGTCATTATAGCTGTCAGAAATGAAATCTACCTAAAGAAGAATGAAATCACTTTTGGGGGATAAAGGAATGGCTGAAGTCATTTTTAGTTTAGGTGTGGTTTGTGACCTTGACCTCAGGTAGCCATTTTTGGGGAACTGTCACTGCGTCCATCTTCATATACAGTCTATGGATTGTTCTCATAAAACTAGCTTCTAAACGTACTGGGAGAAGTTAGCAATCAGTGGTTCCTGATGGAACTTTCTGGTTGTCTGCAATTTTAGACTTTGGCCTATTGAGTTTTTTAACCTTATTTTCAATCACAGATACAATTTGGTGTAAAAAAAAAAAAAAAAAAAAAAAGGTTTTTGGCATCTTAACAACAAAGCCAGAAACTCCTGAATGCAAACGTCTCCCGTGGCCACTCAGAGGTTTCCCGGGGCCTTTGACGTACTATAGACATTGTAATTTTTTTCTGTGGATTGTAAATCATTTTGTCATTTTCACTCCTCGGTGTCTGAACTTTGGGGGTATTGTCATCACCCTACTGGCAGGAGAAGCTTATTGTCACCACACTTATAGCAAAGGTGCATCAGGTCAGGAGGGGTACCACTGGCACCTGCCAGTATTTTATATCAAGATGTTGACCACTAATATTTGTAGTGTAATTTCTTGTAGTGTTCTGTTCTAACAAGCTGGGCCTACTCGGGCTCGGATCTACTCCACGGGCTTGAAAAACGGACCGATGACTTGGAGTCTTCATCAGCCCGGTGGTGAGCTCAGATATGCGATGTGACTAGATTAACTAACGTGTGCTCCTGCAGCCCTCACTCGTGTTGCAGATTTGAAGAGGTTACTGAAGTTTTCAGTCAGACCTCGTCCACAAAGCTTGACTTGACATGAATTCAAAGTGTGGTCAAATCTCGAAAGGTGACACCTGAAATCAGCCTGAATCGGAGAAGCCTAACTGAGATGTTTTGGACGTACAGTAAGATCAGTTTGCATTCCTCCGTCAGTCCAGTTTGGGTCGGAGCATGGTTCTTGCAGAACTAACAATACCCAAAAATGTCTTTGCTGTTGCTCATAAATTCAGATTAGGAATCATCTACTTGCAGAATGTATATAACACCACAGATACTAACGTAACCACATTTTGTGCTGTTCAGCAGTAGAGTGCCAGAAAGTGAGGACATGCAGAGAACCTGTACATACTTAAACCAGGGTAGTTTTAAAAAAAAAAGCTGTAAACCTTGTGTGCACTTTGGGGCATTTTGTTTCCTTTTGTACATACTACTAGCATTTAAGATGTTTGGGTTGACATGTCTGGTTATAGTGCAATATATTTTGTATGCAAGCAGTTTCAATAAATAAAGGTCAATCTTTCTCTGATAACTGACTGATCTTTCACGGAGTGTGAATTTTTCAACAAAGGTAAGTAGAGCCGAGTCAATCCATATTTTTTTTATATATTTTTAATCACTGTGATGAATAATGGTGATGGATTATTATTATAAATATTTTCTGTCCCTCCTTGTATCTCCACCTTTATTATGGTGGAGGGGTTTGCATGTCTGAGTGATGTTGTCCGTTATATGTTATGTGTTAGGGGGTAATTCTCCCCTGGTGGGGTCTCCCAAGGCAAACTGGTCCTAGGTGACCGGTCAGACTAAAAGCAATTCAGAAAACCTTTATGACTATGTCTTCATGTGGGCCCCCCACCTGCAGGAAGGGTCATAAGGGTCCGGTGCGGTGTGGTTTGGGTGGCAGGCAAAAGTGGGCCTGGGTGCTCCAATCCCTGGTTGCCAAAAACTAGCTCCAACTGGGGGAGGTCCTGTGGCAGACCCAGGACAGAGCATGGTCTTTAACCCTCGTCTGGTGCTCGGGTCCAGTTGACCCTTTGTCATGTATTTGTAAACCGAAGCTGTGTGGTGTGGAAACGCCAGGGAGTAGAATCAGTACTCGAGTAAAAGTAAGTAGAAGTACTCAAATAAAAGTACTTGGTAGTGAGTAACTTTATATAACAGAACAGATTCATTTTTTGGATGAATTCATTTTTGTGGTTTATTTTATTCATTCATTTACCGGTATTTTTTTTTATTTATTTTTGCTCTGTTTCTTCATCAGATTGTTTATTTTTGCTCATTTACTTGATTTTTATTTTTATTTTTTTGGTTCATTTTCAATCAATCAATCAAACTTTATTTGTATAGCACCAATCATAAGCTCTAGATTATCTCTAGGCGCTTCACAATTCAAGGCCGAAATCTTATGACTATACAGAGTAAACCCAACAGAACCACCGAGA
>JAQQAE010017580.1:0-11426 GCA_029823295.1 Pseudamia nigra
CAAGGGTCGGGGGGAGGGGGGGGGGTGCTGGAGCCTATCCCAGCTGACTTGGGGCAGAGGCAGGGTACACCCTGGATGAGTCACCAGTTCATCGCAGTGCAGACACATAGAGACGGATTCACACTCACAGAGTGACCAATTCACCTAGTGCATGTTCTTGGTTGTGGGAGGAAGCCGGAGAACCCGGAGAGAACCCATGCACCACTGTGTCACTCCCAAAATAATCCAACAATGAATAAAAAATTAACCCAACACTGAACAAAAATGTTATTTGGTTTAAGCAGAGTTTTTGAGCGGTCCAAAAATGACATATCTACGGTAAGTTCACAAACTATCCATAAGTATGAAAAAAATTAAATACATTTGAGACCAATAGACATATTTTATGAACAAGTCTTCAATTTTCACTCAGGAACAAAAATTAGCTTTTAAGCACACGAC
Organism: Pseudamia nigra; assembly: GCA_029823295.1. Classification (NCBI taxonomy): domain Eukaryota; kingdom Metazoa; phylum Chordata; class Actinopteri; order Kurtiformes; family Apogonidae; genus Pseudamia; species Pseudamia nigra. The sequence goes on from JAQQAE010017580.1 coordinate 442, forward strand.
CCTCACGAGGATTAAGGGGTAGAAATTGGATGGATGGATGGATGGCACAAGTTAAGTTCCATGGATCAAAACCAAAAAGATGGGACTTAGACTCTCTGTAAATCCTGGGCTTTTTGAAGCCAAAAGGCAGATAGTGCATCAGCTACCAGAACTATTACAAATTTCAATTATTTCGGCCTCATTACACAGCCTTGGCCCTTGCCCACTAGTCCAAACTGGCACTGAAACCATGTTTATGCAAAACAAATGCACATCAGTGTGAGCCTATTTCTGCTTCTAAAATTACCCCGCTATCACGCTCACACTGATCCACGATGACCATAACGACAGGCCTGACCATGACACTCTTTCCTGTTTGGTCTTTCATAACACACTACAAAAAGAGTTTCGAGATTCCCCAACATCACAAGGACGGCTTTTTCTCTCCCACATGACTGGCTTTGTGTCTTGACTGTCACATGGATACACTGTGGTGATAGCAGCACACTGAGCATCTCTCAGCTCTCCAAATGACCAGGCACTGAGTCAGACTGCCGTCTCTCTCACCACCCACCCACCAACCTTCCTCCTCTGCCAGCCTTTCTTTACTGGCTCCATCGCTGACAGCTAGCTAACCACAGAGACCCCCTCACACGCTGTCACCCCACTGTCAGGCCTGTCAGACTAATTAAATACATGGCAGCTAGAAAGCATGACACTGCATAAATTGTAGGTCACGTTAGTAGAAACTGTCTGAATGCAACACTTCATTAAGGTCAACATCTGATGAGTCATTTGCACAAAAAAGCTAAAGAATAAACTATCCATTGTGAGTTTTGTAATAAAAGCAGTGAGATTTACCTTTAATAACACCAAGAATAAGCGTGGGCCATCAACAAAGACAGTGAATCATATACTGTATCTACGTCTAATGTGAAAATACCCTTATTCTGCAGTTTCCAGCATGTCTATGCAGCTTTCTAGCATACATTGGCTCATCATTTTGTAACACTGTTCTGCTTTCATTAACATCATCTCAAACCACAGAGGGAAGATTACACTGAAAAAAAAAAAAAAAAAAAAAAGCTCTGGTAAATACTGCACATTCATCAAGTAGCCAGAAACACAAGTCTAAGGGTTATATTATTGCTCCATATATGCTCGACCTCCATGGAGGATTCTGGATCATTCCTTTACTTTCTTGCAACACAGTGTTGCTTTCAGGAACTTCTGTTTCAAACCACAGGGGGAAGTGCTGACAAACACTCAATTCATCAGGTGGCCACAGACACGAGTGGCAAAATGGCTCCATGTCTGCAAAATGTGTGTCGCCACCTGATCCATTCCCAGCAACCGGATCAGTTGCATGTGCAGGGAGATTACTTCATATCATGTTTTTCCAAGTCATTTCTGTATCTGTTTCTAGAATTCAAAGACAATGAATATTTCTAACCATTACAGATTTGAGACTTTTTAGAAAGCATTTGTGGCTCAATCTCCATGTTATGTATGCATTGAATCATTGCTTAACTAAACATTTTACATTGTTAGCTTATTCTTTTTATTTAGCGTTAATCTCAATCAATGTATGTCCGTATTGTATGATTTCTGCAGTAGCAAGCAGCCACAGGATACTTTTTCTTGTTCCTGTTGCATATATTGTGACAATAAAATTTAATTCAGTGAATAAAAGGTGTACTTAACCTGTTTATTTCATTAGCACCATATTTTAAAGAGTCAGTACACAATAAGAATGTCAATTTTGAATATATACTTTATATTTATTTAACATGAAATCATTTGAATATGCTACTCTGTTTTATTTTTAAATATGAGTGGCAGGAAATAGCATTGTGACATATGCATGGAACAAATAGTGACAGGAAGTAGTATCCTTGCACATGCATGGAACCGATCTGGTTTCCAGGTACGGAAAGAATTCTGTTGAGCTCAGTTGGACAATAATTTTGTGTTGTGCAGATTTCTTTTGGGTTGCACCATATTTCTTCTTTGGATTCTTCCAGGGGCAATGACTGGGGTTGTTCAATAAAGCCAATGAAAAAGTAACTTAAAGTTGGCCGCTGGGGCACCCTTTAATAAATGATAGGCTCCATCTTTAACTATTGCTCCATTACTAAGATATTACAGCAAATAATCCAAAAATCACTGCCGTGCTGGGTTTTGATTGACATGTGGGTAAGTGTTTACACTAACAACACCATAATACGACTTTGTTTGGCAAAGCTTGGTGAAGTTTTACTACATCAGTAAGCTAGTGGCTAGTGTTAGCTTTCCCATAAGACCCCTGACATAGTCCGCCGGCAATCGTCCAAATATGTTTACATCCTATTTTTGGTTCCAAAATGTCATCCAGGAAGTGACAGCTCGATTGGCCTCAAAACAGCCCCTCACAAACCAATGGGTGACATCACGATCACTTTGTCCACTAGTACGTACAGTCTATGGATTCTTCACCAATGTATGACAAGTGTCTTAGCACTGGAGGCACGTTCAGTTCTGTCCATCAGGTTTGTGCTTCAAAGTTGGTAACGCTATGCAAATCATGGAAAACGGGTTGACAAATCTGATGGGCGGTCAGAAAGTTCATACCAGTCAATCATTTCCTTCACATTTGACCCTTCTCTAGCAAGGAATTTGATTAAGGAATTCTGAAGGACTGAAGATGCTTACAATGGAAAGAGAGTTATCATGTACTGTATTTGTGAAGGATCAGACTATGGAATCCAGAGGTGAAAACAAGTGAAGAGTAAAAATATACATGTTGCTCTATGAACCCTTGTAAGTAAAATGTTATGGGGATAGAGAGTCGCACTGCAATAAAAATGCCTAGGATTTGAGTGGGAACGTGTCAGAAATGCTATTTTTGTCAGTGCCCTAGTTACTTTGTATTAATGTTTTAAATTATATATCTTAATTTTGCTATTTGATCAATGTGCAGGCTACTTTCCTTGACTTTTTCCATAAATTTTCCAATTAATTTTCACGCTTGTTTGTATACATACTGTAATGTCCTGAGGACAGACATGGCACTGTGCTGTCTTTCGTCCATTTTTTGCCATGTCAGAAGGAAGTCATCACAGCTATTCTGGTGCCTCTGTCTGAATATTCAGTATCTCCACCTCCAGTCACACCTATTTCTTGCAACAGCGAGTCAGCCACAGATATGACTGAGCGGCTTCTCCAGCACAGCCAAAGGTCATGACTCGCTGGGAGGGGAATTCATGCGACGGATGGCAAAAACTCTGGCATCAGGGGGCAGCAGGAACGCAGCAGGATGCCGTCGGAGCTTCATATACACATCAATACACACATACGGTAAAAGCAAAATGTATGCGAGGGCCAGATGGAGGGACAGACTGGAAAAGTACGAGGACACCTGACTGTTCCACCTACAGAACCATGGACATCTATTTACACAGCCACAGAAATCCTTATCATATCAGAGCTGTTGCTCAAAGGCACTAAATCTGTGAACAAAAATGAACGATGTACTCAACAACATGGACAAAAATAAACAATGCAAAAAAAAAGATCAAATGTGAAAAGAAATGAACAAAATGTGTGAGAAAATTAATAAAAATTGATGAGTGTCATCAAGAAACTGAACTAAACAATAAAGAAAATGAGGGGAAATTAATAAAATAATACAAAAAATTAAGCAAAAAAAAGCAGAACAGAGCTGGGGAGGATGATTCAAAGTTAACAAGGGAATATAAAGCTTTGTCACATCTCAGAAATATTAAAGATACATTTAACATCCTAACTGGGCTATTTCATCCCACCCTAAATCTGTCATTAAAAAAAAAAAGTTTATTTTGCACATTTTTGGTTTATTTTTTATTCACAATGTTAATTTTTGTTCATGTCTTTCAATTATTTTGTTTATTTTTGTTAATATTGTTTATTTTGTTCATTTAATTTCAAATTTTACTCATTTTAATTGTTATTTTGTCCAATTTTATAAATTACATGTATTATTTTTGTCCATTTTGTTGACTATTTTCTTCCTTTTTGTTCATTTCATAGTGGTCTTGTTATTTTTTTCTTGAAAGACACAGATTAAATGCATTATTTTCTCTGCCACAAACGTAGCAAAACGCATGTTTGTGTCTTTGATGGTTCCATCTGTGCCACAGACAATACATTTATCAACTCCAAATACAGCATATGTACCGGTACTGTATGTCCATATAACTCTCCTTATACAGAGTTACTGCAATATTCCACAGTATATTTTCTCCACCACATTGTCATCCACAATAATAATGAAGAACCCAACAGTTTTACTGATATCAAATTTGTTTTCTTCATAGAGTCTATAAAGGCATGATTTTCTCCGCCACAAAAGTAATAAAGAAACTATTAAAGAAACTACCATCTGGTGACATCAAATATAAAATGCAATGTCATCCATTACTGTGATGAAGCAGAGAAGAGTCCAGATTCCAGAACTTCCAGATTTGCATCTGGAAGTTCATACTGTTTATAATGTAATATTTTCTTTCTCACAGATTGAGATAGAATGCGTTTATATCACACTGGGAACATTCACTTCTAGGACGACCACCTTGCTGCTTTGCGGATCCTCACAGAAATGGTGACAAAAGTGTGGAAGATTGCAGTTCAGTAAAGTGTTCAGCAAACTGCAGCATCACAAAATACATGAAGCAAACTATGTGGAAAACTTAGTCAAGTTAATAAGGAACCTGTTGGCCATGCTTGGCGACCCCTGGCCCTGTATTTGCAGAGGAGTTAACAAACAAACGCAAAAAGTTCAATTCAAAGTTATATACCGGTAGTAAGATTGCATACTTTTGTTTAATTTACTTGCTATGTTGGTGATTTTGTTGATTGTTTTGTTTGTTTAATTTACTATTTTTGCTGATTTTGGTCCATTTCATTTATTATTTAATTCATTTTATTCACTTATTTAGTGATATGATAAGGATTCCTATAGATTTGTAAAGAGATATCTATCAGACATCCAAATGCTTTTGTCCATATAGAAAACAATCTACAGGACTTTCACATAAATACAAATACATTCTCCTCACATTTTGTGTAGAATCGCGTTAGAAGAAAGACTTACGTAAAAGCGCTGACTACCCAAGGCAACATAAAGAACCCACTAGTCATTAGTCATCCACGGGTGAGCTTTGATTTCTATCTAATAAAAATAGTGTGTGAACGCTTGAACATACACAGAGCTAACACCAACAAAGACTGTAGTGACGTACATAATGTTCACGGCCCTGAGGCAGCAGAGACACGCCGACCTTGGTCTTAGATCTTGACTTGATCAGTGGGCAGTGTTTGTAGAAAAGGCAACACTGCCTTATTGAGATTTTTACAGAATCTCTGTCTTCAGTGATGACATACAAATGTAGAGTTTAGTTTGAATTACACATGAGAAAATCAATGCACAGTCCAAATCTGATCTGTAACAGCAATAAATACTAGTTGTTATGCAGTTAGGCTTTTTACTCTTAGTTACATTTGTAATGGAAAAATGGTACTCCTACTCAGTTGCATCTACAGTAACTGCATGCCTCAGTGACTCATTTTACACTGACTGGTTTTATACAGACTGATGAAAAACTGATGAGAATTATATTGCTTTGTCAACCCAAAACAGTAGCTCAACAATACAACACAACGAGAAAAATCAACAAAACAATCAAGTAAATTAAAAACAATGAGCAAACAAAAAAACGAAAACAATTAGAAAGCACTCAGAGAGCGTACACCTCTGCCAAGGCAGTGAGATACAACAATCATAGCAAATGGTAAAGATAAAAAAATATGAACAAGTACATGTAAATAAACAAAAATGAACTAAATAAGCAACACATGTAATAAACATACTGATTACATCAAGTTTTTTCTTGATGCATGGAGATTGTATCTATGTTCCTTGTGTTAAACTGCATTTGTTTTGTTCAGGAATTTATTTTTATGAGTACTTCTACTTCTGAGCCTTTATATTTATAAAGTAACGCTTTCACTTGAGCACCATTTTTGCTTACTCTTCCCGCCATTTGTTATAATCATGATACCAGTTTTTCAAAGTTTTATAATGTTTGCTGGTATTCTGGAAGGCGTTTAATCCATCTGAGATAAGAACCAGCCTGTTCCTGTCTCCAGAAGGTGGAGTCAGAAGCTGTCTGTCAACTTAGTCCTTAACTATGAAGATAAAGACATAAGGAAGAATTATTATTTTGCATCAGCACTGACAGGTAGGGTGTTGCACAACTCTACACATCTATTAAAAATGGCTTTACTGGGCATTTTGACTCTTAAATTGAGTGTATATATTCATAAACCAGCGTGCAAATTATTGTAATGATTATAGACAGAATAAAAATGCTACAGTCAATGGAAGCATTCTTCAACTTTAATGATAGAGAGCAGACTGATGGTGAGTTGACCCTGACGCCACTGCTTAATACTCATTGCACACACACGCACACACACACACACACACACACAGAGAGAGAGTACCTTGTGCGTTGCTGCAAAATCAATGTGGAAAGTCAACACAGCGCTGATGTGTACCAGGAGCCTCTTTGCCTGCTGGTCGCGTTCTATTTACTGCTGCCATTGTGTATACAGGTATATGTATAGACAAATGACGTGACAAATTAAAGGGCAAAGTCACATAAAGTGTCTAGTTAGTCAGGTGCTGGGCCTCAATGTGTTTCCAGGACAGCTTCAGTGTACCTTGGTGTTGATTCTATAAGTCTGTGAAGTCTGCTTGAGGTAGTACTGTGTAATCTGTAATTTGACATTTCGGCAGTTTTTCAGAGGAATCGCACAAATTGTGTCGTTAGCAGAGTTGGTACAAACTTTGCTACTCTTTTTAAATGAACGAGCACGAGTGTAACAGAAAATGTTGCATCAAGGTCACTTGTAGACGCTGTATTCAAGCCTGTCAGCACTCGAAATGTTTGGTCGATGTGCTTTGTCGCCACTAAGGAAACACATAATGACTCAAAATGACTTGTCTCCATAGTGAGGTATTAACTGAAGAAATGAACATTACAGAACAGAAATGAAAAGAGAAAATCTGCCAGACAGCTGTCATAGATGATGGCTCAGAAATACACTGAAAACAAGAAACTGTCAGGGAAAATTATTGTGAGAGGACCATTTCAAGAAGTTGTTTGGAGTGTTCCTTCAACTTCATAATGCAGCTGATGTCAGGAAGACTGATTCACCAGTGACTGGACCTTACTACTACACTACTATCACATAAGACACACTCAGTACACTCAGATTATCTCAGTTGCATACCTCTATTGATTTAGGCCATATTAAAGGGGGAGAATACTTAATAATAATAACTCAATAATTTAATTTCTACCATGTATTTCTAATTAACTAACATCCATGGAAGGTGAATACTTTTTATAAAAACTGTATACTGTACTGTATGAGTGCGGACTTGTTTGTGTGAATGTTCGGGATGTATTTCATAAGGTCAAAACGACCGCCCTCCAGAAACATCTGTCCATTTTTCCTACTGAACACACCCACGCCACCTCACACTGGTTTCACCCTCCATCTGTCACCTGAGAAGTGAAGACATTTCTGTCAGTGACTCAGAGGGTTTGATGGGAGTGTGTGTTGTGTGTTTGCTGGAATGAACAAAGTCTCTAGTCTGAGCCGTCACAGGTGGTGCATCCAGAATGTGCACACTCATGTTCACGGCATATTTGTAATCCTCCATGTGGGGTCTGTGATGATAGTAAATCCAGTCTGTTTGTGTGTGAGTCTACCCCAAATGTTGCTGTGTGACTTCCTGTGTGAGTCACAGATCACTCAGGAGGCCTTTACGGAGCATGTGACGCACATGGATGCACAAACACACGTGCTTACAAAAAGATTTGGGTACAAAGGCTAGAAGGAAAAGTTGACTTAAGTGCTTTTGACAGAGTCAGAGCTGTCAGATGTTGTCAACTTTATCCAATTATATAAGCATCCTCCTCTTTACCAGCCTGGAGAGTCCGTGGGCATGTCATTGTATTATATAAGCATTAATACCCAAGTTGGCATCTATGTATATGGAAATGATAGAGCGAAGATGAGAAGAAAACCACAGTGCAAAGAAAAGCTATTATTTTTTACACTAGGATAACTCAAGCTGCATTATTGCACATGTGCAATAGATGAGAATGGACAGTGTTTTATATATTCATAGAATGAGACAAAATATTCATAGAGTACTTTGTGAATATCATTTTGTCAACCCTCGCAGTTCATGGATTTGTTTGGAATTAAGCTTCAAAATCCTAAAACATACTATAAATACATTTTTGTAGTTCTCTGCACTCAATGTAATATTAAACAATATCATCGGATTCATATTGCACTGAATGAGAACCACAAAAACCTTACACATCCCCTAAAAAGAAAATCTTAGCAGTCACTAATTTAAGTGTTAAAATGCCTCTGGACACAGCTGGACAGACTTACAAAAATATCAGAGGAATGAAACGTGACATCCTGAGCTGATTCTGTGTTCCATGCACGCTAAAGCTATATTTAGCTGGATTTGTGGCAGGTCATTTTTCAGTCGGAACAAGTAACTCCTAGATATGACAGAACTATACGAATACACAGAATTCAAACTTCGTTGCATGATGTAAAAACTAGTTTGAATTGCAAGATCCCAAGCAAAATTATCCTCAGGGGATTCTTGGATGTTTAGTCTAAATCAACCCACTGCAGCGAAAAAGAAGCAGCTGGAGAAGCTTGAAATCTACATACTAATGATGACATTTATCTCTAAGAGCAAAAGTTCAAAAACTCATAACTTAAAATTACAGCATGAGGATTTATGCAGGGTTTTATTCTTTTTTTTCAAGAAAATCTACAACATGGCCAGGGAAGGTAAGGATATGGAATGATCCTATTGATAAAAACTCTTTTATGACCTTAAACTGACGATGATAATCAGCTGCAGCCAAATGTACTTCTTCATTAGATGCCTAACAACTTCACGGTCTTATGTTTACCACTTCACGATAATGCAAAAAGGAGAATACATTTTGCAGAGGTTGTGTCAAAGCCGAGACCTTTGACAGAAGCAGGGAGACTGTCGAATGAAACGAAACACTGCCAAGACTTTTATCTCAAAAAGAAAGATGAGCACAAGTCTGCATACAAGAAAGTCAATCACCAATAAAACCCTGTCGGAATCACACATCGGCATTATCAGATGGGAATTAGTTGAAAGGATGAGTGGATTAAAGGGTCGGGCCATGATATTTCACCACATCGGGGAAAATGTGTTAACTTTAGAGAAAACATATTGACTTTGGTGCAAACATGGTAGTTAAAAGCAGCTAAAAAAAATCACAGATGTTACGACTTTTGTGTTTAATATGCAGTGTTGGACAATAACATACTTGGCTGAAAAGTTAAGTGGTGAGCATCAGCGGCCTGTCACTTCAGTAATGCTATAAGCCATAATTACAATACTGGATGCTGACACTTCATCTGCTTCAAAGCATAAAAGAAGTTATTTTGTTTTCACATCCCCGGCTTGTATCACAGGACAATTTACAGCGCATTAATATTTCAGAAGTGTGTTACTTCAGGTCTGGTGGCAGAGGCAAAGAAACCCCAAACATGCACCCCAGGGGCAATCAGTTGAGTTCAGAATACAGTCAAGCATTAACCTCACCGCCTGGAGTGAAAAACAGCTCCCCTGCCAATATAAACACAAACACCGGCACAGGCTCAGATATGCAGTCAAACTTTTAAATGAATATGACTATTTGATTTATTTTCATAAAGCAAACACCCCTCAGATTCACCAAAGCTCACAGTGTGCACATGGATTCACAAATGGATGCAGATCAATTGGAGACCTGGGCAAGATTCTTCATAGCACAGAAGAAAGTGCATTTGTTGATGAGGTCTCGGCCTCTAATTGTGAAGCGCCTAGAGATAATCAATGATTATGATTGGCGCCATACAAATAAAAATTGAATTGAATTATTCAACCTGACACGGCCTATGGAATACTGTTTTTACTTTTCAGCTTAAACTGAGATTTTCATCAGATTATAAACTGTGGTCGTTTGACCTAGACCACTTATATTTCCTGAGAAAGTACAAATGAATGATTTCTGCATGACATACAGTACACAATATTTGAGACCTGTTTACATGATGTGCAGCATTAGCAGCTGAGGAAGTTAATCGGATGAGTTGTAAAACTTCTTCAAATCAAAACCAGAAAAGTTGCTTTGGAGCTAAGGCACCTGAACACTGAGACCTTGGATGACTGAGAATATGAACAGACATTAGCATGCGCTCAGTCACCATATGTAAATACATTACGTATGCTCTAAAAGGGGATATTCTGCTCTGCATAAGGAAAATGCGAAATAGAGGAATTTTACTTTGTTTCTGTTCTGTCTCTCTAGTAAATATCTCAAATCACATCTGAGTCTCATTTCTTAAAAATAACACCTCAAAATGGATTACATGCAAAAGTTCATCACTCACTTGAAACATCTTTACTTCTTCTCAAAATTAAAATATATAGTGTAACGTCCATAAAGTAACCCAGGCAATAAGAACCATTTGACATGTGCAGCCAATGAAGCCTGGTTTGAGTGAGCTACACCTCATACCTTCCGATCAAAACTGTTCAAACCATTTTAAGTTCAAAGGGAGGTGACGCATAATACTTGACACTTCATTGTAGAGAAGCTGAAATGTTTGTTTCTGCGTTTCCTTTATGTTCTGTTGTGCATGTGTACAGTCATTAGAGACTGCTAAAACAGCAAACCCAAGGAAGCCTAAAACCTTTGCCCAGTACAGTATACCCATGATCTGTAAACATATAACATATAAACATATATCTGCAGTGCCTCCCCACTGTCTCCCATAGCCACATCTAACACAGTATCTGCAGCGCCCCCTACTCTTATACATCTAGACTCTTTCTCATGTACTAATCTGTTAGAACT
>JAQQAE010017581.1:0-11426 GCA_029823295.1 Pseudamia nigra
TTTGCGTTTTGTACCCCCCCCCCCCCCCCGTTTTTCCCCTGACTGCAAGGTTTGCGCCTTGCAAGAGCTCAGTGCGCTGTTGTTAGTGAATTTCCCCTTTTTGTGTGATCAATGAAGTATCATTCAATCAATCAATCAATCAATCAAAGCTTAATGTCTACTTTGGACAATCTATAATATAAAACATGTTCTGGGTTGTGTGACACTTTGTTTACTGCATAATTCCATATGTGTTCTTTCACAGTTTAGATGTCTTCAGTATTAATGTACGATGATAAAAAGAATAAAAATAAAGGTGAAGGTGGAGCTCCACTTTTGACTGGTAGTATATTTGTTTGGATGAATCCAGCTGGTGACTTTGTTCTCTCCACAAACTCATGTCGTTTTCTTTGTTCGTCCTCTATTGACATAACCAGATGCATTTATGTTAACTGGGAGCAGAGAGTCAACAATATTGGCCAAACACTTGAAAACAAGGAGTAAATCCCTTCTGGGGTTGTTTTTGCCTCCTCTGACTCTGAAGGGGGTGAAACGTCATGACGTGAACCTGACTGAAATCAGATGTGTCTGAGCTGTGAGGCCACGCGTGCATGTGTTTGTGTGCATGTGTACGTGTGCTGCATACTGACACACACACACCCACAGGACGGCGGTAACAGAAAGGGACAGCCCGTGTGGGACGTGGTTAATTGGCGCGTAATTACGCACGGTGGAAAAATGACGCTCGTCTGGGATTCCACCCCGCGCTTCTTCGCACTCTTCGTGTGTGTGTTTCGGCGTGCTGGGCGTGGCTTCGTTGTGCAGTTGAGTGTGTTTTCCTTTTTTTTTGTCTTGCCTTCTGCCTCTACTTCAAAACTGTGCTGTGGGAGGAAGTTGTGTGACAGTCTGCGTGCGCTTTCCTGGATCAGTCGCTGCTGATGCGAAAACATCACCGAAGATGAACAGATTAATGAAGGTGAGCTGAGCTAATGCCTGATCACTTTTGCAGTAGGTTTTATATAAAGCAGCAGGGTGGACAGGTTACTAGAGGCTGCACTTACAACTTAATCACAGCATGTTGTTTATGTTGACACGTGAGAGTTTTTTCCCCCTCTTTGGCAGATGGCTGCTTCTGAGGCTCATACATGTGGAATATTCCTGGATTACAGCCGAAAGGCTTCTTTGCAGCTGTGGGAATAGGACCCCGTGCGCGTCTTCTTCTCTGTGACCAGCCTGCAGCTTTTAGTCCCGTCACGCACTTTGCGGAGATGAATACTGCATACATCGTGATTGAAGTAGTCATTGCTGTTCTCTCCATATCCGGCAACGTGCTGGTTTGTTGGGCTGTCGCGATCAACACCACTTTGAAGAACGCCACCAACTACTTTCTGGTGTCCCTGGCTGTGGCTGACATCCTGGTCGGGTGCCTCGCCATCCCCTTCGCCATCACCATCAGCATCGGTATCTATCTGGACTTCTACGGATGCCTCTTCCTGGCGTGTTTCGTCCTGGTACTGACACAGAGCTCCATCTTCAGTCTGCTCGCCATCGCTATTGACAGATATCTGGCTGTCAAAATTCCTCTGAGGCGAGTGCTCACTGTTATGTTGATCTTCATTAAAAAAAAAAAAAAAAGCTGAGGTAGTTTGCAGCCATGTGACAAGATTACGCGTATCTGCCAATAGATAAAACCACAGAGGCTCCTCAGGGATCTATTTTAAACATTACAGCAGAGATAAAGCAAAAGTCACAATTTCAGGGACCAAACATCCCTTGAATCATAATAATTGTAATGTGAAAGACCTCTGCAGTGTGGGACTCATTGCCGATAAGTGAATTCAAAAGTGCTTTATCAGTACCAGCTTTAACATAATCTCATGAATGAGTTTCCTGTGCAGTTTATGCCTGATACAAAAATAGCACAGTTAACACATAAACTTGGAACAACCTGTAAATATGGGCTCTGCGCAGTTTAATGTGGATGTAGAACAAGGGTTGGCACCTGGACAATGTAAAGAACCATTTATGGACAGAAAGGGGGAAAATGTGTCTGGAGCCGCAAACCCTTTATGCACCACATGACGTGATCCATGTTTTAACTAGAAGCATTTTAACATCAAATTGGTTATTATTGTTCTTTTTTGTTCCTTTTGTTTACTAATTTGTTTTGTTGTTGATGTTTTTTTTCCCAACTTTTGTTCACTTCCTTTTTTTGTTCAACTTATTGATTGTTTTTTTTTGTCATTTTTGTGAATTTCAGTTCATTTTGTACATTAATTTTAAATTATTTTATTAATTTTTGATCATTATTTTCTCAACAGTTTTGTCTGTTTTATTATTTGGTGTTTTTTTTAATCCATTTTCATTCAGTTGATTTATTATTTTAGTAATTTTTGTGATTTTTTGCATCATCATCCTGATTATTTAGGCTTGTCTTAAGCAGATGTTTTTATTTTTCATAATCAATCATTTTATCTTCTTCATTTTCTAGATTATTTGCATTAGTTTTGTCTTCATTTTTGTTCCTTATGTCGTTCATTTATTTTTCTTCTTTTGCTCATTTTGATTTATTGTGTTATTTTCATCACTGGTCAAAACCACAGGGGCCACTGGGGAGGGGCTAAAGAGCCGCACGTGGCCCTGGAGCCACAGGTTGGCCACCCCTGCTTTAAACATAGCTCTACTTTCTTCTTCTTCTCCTTTCGGCTGCTCCCCTCAGGGGTCGCCACATCGAAATACCAATGATTTGGATGTTTGATCTGGCATAGGTTTTTTACGTCGGATGCCCTTCCTGACACAACCCTCACAACAAGGGACATATTAGCATTCTAAGCATAAAATAAAATAGGACTCTACATTTATAAAATCAAATAACAGTAAAGCTACAGCTGCAATGATTAATCAAGTTGACAACAAGTACATTTACTCCTTTACATGTACTTGAGAAGTTGTTTTAAAAATATATTTCACTCTTACCCAGTTACATTTGTGATAAAAAAAAGTACTTCTACTCAGTTGCACTTTACTCCATCTCAATGATTAAAGTAAAAATTGTGAAATTAAAAAAACACAATATTCAATAGAATAAAAAACTAAGCTACATAATCAAGAAAATTATCAAAATGAATGAACTAAGATGCAAAATGAACAAAAACATACAAAAATAATCACAAAAAGCAACAAAATCAACCCAAAATTGAACAAAATTTGCAAAACTGAACAAACCAGTCAAGTAAACAGTAAAGCTCATATATGTACAAATGAACCAAATAAAGCAACAAAATGCTCAAAAAGGAAGAAAATCATCAAGTAAATTAACAAAAATGAACAATGTGATCAGGAAACTGAAAAAGTCAAGAAAATAACTAACAATTTGAGCAAAAATGATCAAAATAATCACGGAAATAAACAAAAATGAAAAAAACTCCACTTTGAAGGCTGTATATGAAGATGTAATAAGTTCCACGTTATGAAGTGATTCCCTACTTGAATAGTTTTTTTTTTTATCAAGTACCTTCTTACTCACACTCAAACACTGATGTTTTCAGGGGTACTTCTACTTGAGTCATTAGAATGACAAAATAACAATACTTTTACGTAAGTTCTGTTTCTGTTTACTCTACCCACCACCAGTTTTGGGAAACACTTTAATGGACCAAACAATATAATTAATCATGAAAATAACCCACAAGGATGATTCATTATGATTAGTTTCAGCTCAGTGTCAGCTCTTGTGTCAAATACAGTATTTGTCATGATCTGCTCTTCAAGCGTTTTACTTGAGTTTCCCAGAACGGCTTGTTTTGTTTGTCTAGCAACCAGGGACCTAACGATGCTCAAATTAGTCCCATAAGAGATTTAAAAAAAACAGCAAACATTCTGGACTAGGGCTGCACAAGTCATTGCATTGTGTTACAATCGGAATATCAGCCTGTGTGTTCATCCAGTCGCAGTTTAAAGGTTCAGACGTCGTACACATTTAATGAAAACACCTCCTTTGTTGTATAGTGATAGGTCCTGTGTAAAATGTACAAAAAGGAAATCACAAACTACTTCTTTATTTGTTGAATTGCTTGAATTTCATTAAGATTTTCTATTTTTAAGCTATTTTATGTTTCTAAATGAGTAGTACGTGTATACTCCCTACCAATGGTGTTTTAGATCCTGTTTAGAGGGGCTGTAGTCGCCCTATATTATATATCAGCCCTTCTCACAATGTAGGTTGTTATATTCAGATATGTGCGTTCTGCAGTTTTCTGTAGCCCAGTGAAACGGGTAAAAACACTGTTGTGTCATACACTCCCATCATGAAGTCCATCTGTGTGAATTACATTATGTTTTCATGTCCAGCGGTGGGAGAAGTAGCCCGAGAAACCTTCAGGGAAAACCATGGTGTGTTTAACTGAGGTTTACCAAACAAACTGAACAGAACTTAATAAAATAGTCAAGAAGTCCAACAAAATAAACACAATAATGAACAACATAGTCAAAGAAAGGACCATAAATGATACAAAATCAAATAAGCAAAAAAACTATACAAAAAAGGAGCAAAAATATCACAAAATTGAAGCAAAATGTCGAGAACAGGAGCAAAAGCAAGAAAAATGAACAATGAAATACAGTTTTCTTTTTTCATTTCTAGTGAAAATGAACAAAAACAAATAAAATGAACAAAACATAATCAACAATGGACAGAAGGGATAAAATAACCCACTAAAAATGAACACAAATAAACAAAATAATAAAAAAGTGAATGAATGAAAATGGTTGAACGTTGTTGCAAACAGCATATTATGTTTTTATTATGTCTCAAAATGCAAAATTTTATTTTGTGACACATATTTATCTTGTTTAAATTATAGATCTTACTTTATGGAACTTAAGAGGCTCTGTACAGTTTAAACTTAATAAATAAAATATTAATAATAACTCATCAAATGTATTGTTGCAAAAATATTTGGGATCAGGTCTGACTCTTTTCTGATCCTGGAATCACCCCTGGTGAAAACCGAGCTAAAGAACTGGACTTTGTGACTTTGTCTGATTTATTTTATGACAAAATGACTTGAATCCATTGTGTTTCAAATGTGAAGGACCTGTAAAATCCAGGAAAAAACAGCAGGAAGTCATTAAGTGTTTTGACTGAAAATGAACAAAGTAAGGACAAAACATGAAGTAAATATTAAGAAAAAATCAACCAGCATGAACAAAATTAAAAGAATATAAAAGAATAAATTAGAAAAAAATCCAGAAAATTCACAAAATTAGAAGCAAAATTAGTAAAATTAGCAATTACATGAAAACAAATTAACAAAATAATCAGGTAAATGAACATACTTGAACTCTATAAGAAACAAAATGATGAAACATGAACAAAATATAAAGGAAGTTGAAAAAAATAGACAAAATAATCATGAAACTGAGCTATAATGAACAAAATAAGAGCCAAAATTAGAATGAAATCAACAAAGTGAGGTGCTAAACAAAAAAAAATCCAGAAAATGAGCAAAAAATGGCAACATAAGACAGACCAACAATGAAAATACAATCGAACAATGACAAAATTGCAAGAAATTAATCAATATAGTGAATAGTTGTACGTAGTATGTGATGACTCAAATGTAATTGCAAACCACAGTCACAATATTGCCCACAAAACTGCAACATAACTTTTTATAATAAATCATGCAGTCCTGTTCAGAACTGGTGAAACATAATCTGTGTGTCTTTGATGGTTTTTGGCTTAAATAACAATAAATCAGTCATCAGAGAAGTTGCAGATTAACTTTAGGTCAATTTTTTTACCTGATCAGTGACATGTTCATGACTTTAAAGATATAAATGCAGAAATCCAGCAGTAATTTGTGTCAGGTGGTCTTTGCCTGCTTCCACATGTCCAGCAGGGTGTTTGGTTTTCATCAAACACTTCATGCGGCTCATAAAATCATGCACCGATCAGCTGCTCAGTTCAACATATACGAAGACATCACTGATCAATACGTGGCTGCAGTGCGTCACCTCCGTGCATATGCAGAGGCTTTAGGGAGGATGGGGGCATTTGACGCCCTCAATACCGGTGAAATATGCATACCAGTCCCAGTAGTCCGTTTATTTCATTCACTTGGTCATTTTTGTTCATTTTCACAATTATGTTGGTCATTTTTTCATCTTTGTATATCTTTGCGATTATTTAATTGGTCATTTTGTGTTAACTTTTATGAATATTTTGGTCGTTTTTGTTAACTTTCTTGATTATTATGGTCATTTCTGTTCATTGTGTGTTTATTTTCAGGATTAATTTGCTATTTTTTGTTCATTTCCTGTTTGATTTTTTTACTCATTGTGATTTTTTTTTCTTCATTCTTGTTCATTATCTGGATAGTTCAGCCCTTTTTGTCAAATACATTTTTAATTTGTTTCTTCTTGGGTTTTTTAAAATTGTTTTTCTGGATTATTTTGTTTAAGTCTATTATTTGCTCCTTCACTGATTTTTTTGTTGATACTGCATTCATTTTGTTGATTATTTGTAAACTTAAGTACATTTTTTAAATTATTTCATGTGGAAGTTTTGTTCACACCATAACAGTTAACTTAAAATTATATTTGCCTGATCTGAATTCTGTAAAAGTGGGTCTTAACTTGAAATATTTGGAAAAGGTGATGCTAGTGGGGAAACACTGCTTTAGCTGGATCTGGATAGGTTAGTTTATAATGGATTGTTCCTCAAATTTTTTGCTTGTTTTGTTTATTTTGTTGTGTATTTCACTCAGTCTGTTGATTATAGTGCATTTTTTTGGAAACTTACACAAAAAAGGTCCAAACTGATGCAACAGTCCAACAGAATACAGAAATGAAGTGTTTGATGCTCAAAATGTCCAAGAGGAGCCAGAATTATCTCCCAGTGTTCAAATAAAACCTACCCACGTTACTCTGATCCTACAGGCAAAGGCTACAAATCCTCAACTCAGTCGCCTCAGGAAAACAGACCAAAAGCTGCAGCCAGTAAAAACAGAAATGGAGAAAACCACGCCGACATTTTCTGACAGATGAGATGAAACCATATTTTAGGATGAGATGGGAATGGTGTCTTTAGGTGGTGCTGCTGTTGGCGTTTCTCCTTGTCACAGGTTTCTTCGGGTCTGATTGGATGTGATGTGCTGTCATGTGGATTAACATTACAAGTTGAAATGAAAGGACAGTTTGACTCTTAGAAAATTTCCCCTCACTGACTGATCAGCTATTAAAATCCACATTGATGTCTCTATTTTTTTTTTAAAGTTTATTTTTTGCCCTTTTTTGATAGTTGTACAGTGAAGATGTGACAGAAAAGTGAGGAGAAAGCATGGGGGAGTGACATGCAGCAGGGAGCTGCAGGCTGGATTTGAGCCTGTGCTGCTGTGAACAGGCCTTGAGCCACACATGAGTGTGCACTGCCAGGCGCTCCGCCGCCAGCGCTACCGAGGCGCTCCGCCGCCAGCGCTACCGAGGCGCTCCGCCGCCAGCGCTACCGAGGCGCTCCGCCGCCAGCGCTACCGAGGCGCCCCATTTATGTCTCGATTTTGACCACATCTGGATTGAAATCAGACCAGGGTGAGCACACGTATCAGATGCTTAAATGTAATGACTAACACCTTTTAGGGATAATTTTATTGAAATTTAAGGTTGAGTTTTCGGCCACTAATATAATCTCTTTATTTTTTACTGTAAATAATGCCGCATATACCTTGTTTATTTTATTTTAAATGTTACAGATAGCCAGATGTGTTGGTAAAAAAAAATTTTTTAATTGACAAAACTAACAATGATGTTACCAAAAGATCAAGAAAATACACAAAAATTAACAAAGAATCAACAAACTCATCAAGAAAATGAAAAAAATGAAGAACATAATCAATAAAATGTACAAAACTGCAACGACTTATTAACAAATCTGACTCATGAAAAATGAAGGAAAATGACCAATGAAATGAATAAAATGCGCAAAACCAACAATAAATTGACCAAAAATTGAATAAAAATGAAGGAAATTGTTAAAAAAACGATGAAAAAAATGACCAAAATAACCCACAAATTGATCAAAAATGAACAAAATATTTCCCACATGATTAAAACCTGAACAAAACAAACAAAAGAAAATAATTCAAAAATGTACAAAATACTCTACAAACTGACATAAATTAACAAAATGTTCCACAAAATAAAAAAAATGAAAAACTTAGGTTTACAAATGTAACAAAATATTTAAGTAAATTTCCAAAACAATCCAGAATAAGTGGAGCAAAAAGTGAGTAAAATGTTCCAAAACTTGAAAGTAATCAACATGGATAACAAAATAATCTACAAATTAACTAAAAAGTGAATTCAGTGTTTGAGAAAATAACAACAGAACAAAACTGAAAAAAATGAACATGAAAAAACAACAACAAAGAAACAAACATGACCAAAATAATGCACAAACTGACAAATGAGTGAATAAAGTGTTTCTCAAAATTAACAAAATTGAGTCACATTAAAGGAAATAAAAACAAAATTAAGAAAAAATGACCAAAATAATCCACACAATATAAACAATAATGAAGGAAATTAACTAAATACACAAGGATATCTAGAATAATCTACACAATGGCTAAAAATGACCAAAATTCTAAAATGATTCTCGACAAAATGAAGAAAAACACTTTTTTTCAAAAATATACAAAATATAAAAAAAAGAAAAATGATGAAGATAATCAACCAAAACAACCAAAATACACAAAAAATTAACAACACAAACAGAAATGACCAAAATAATCCACAAATTGACCAAAAACTGAAGAACAAAAATGAAGGAAGTTATCAATAAAATGTTCAAAAATGACCAAAATAATTCGCAAATGGACACAAAAAGGAATAAAATATTATACAAAATGATCAAAAATGAAATCGACAACAAAATCAACACCAAACAAAAGCATAAACAAAAACTGGACAAAATATTCGACATAATAAGCAAATTTATATTTTCCAACAAGTTCAGGGTTTGAAGGATAAAGACACTGGGTGTAGTTGCAGCGTCAAAGCTCAGAAACCTGGACTTCAAATCTGAATGAAGACCTGACCATTTAAAATGTAAGACATTTTAATGACGCCTGGAGCCTTATTTTTGTGAAATTGAGGTTCAGACATTTAAAGTCTTTTTAAGGACCTGTAAACACCCTGTTAACCTTCTTCTACAGATAAAGAAGGTGTTAATGGCTTATAAACTGCTGAAAATCCCTGTAAAATCTGTTTACCGTCACATTTTACAGCGACAGCCCTGTTTGTGATAATAACATCAGCATATGTATGTTTAACTCGGGTCCAGAGCTCGTATGTGTGAAATCACCCATAGATGTGTGTGTGACTTCAGGCAGCGTCCGTCACATACGAGTGTTTTCACAGATGGCTTTAGTGGAAGTGAAACTCCGCAACCAGATGTTTTAAAGCCCAAGAGATGACAAATCTGTAAACTCACGCATGCTATCTTCAAGCCCCCGTTTTCCGCTTTTGGCATTTCTCAGAAAAAGACCCTCCAGATATTCCGTCTGTCTCTGAAATAACCGTTAGCTCATTACAGACCTCAGGGGAGGGTCCCCACCTACACAGCAGCAGCAGCAGCAGCGGCGGCGGACCCTGACTGTGGTCTAGAAAAAAAAAAGCATGTCTGCTGATGTGATAGATTTTCATTTTACAGCCTCCGTGGATGGTTTGGGTCCCGTCTGTAGTTCAGCACGTGGACGAGCAATGAAAGAGCTCATCTCTTTCTTCTTTAAATAAAGTACAGCTGCACAATTAATCACATCACAACCGTAATTGCTGTCTTCAACGGCTGCAATAGAAAGGTCCAGATAGGGCTATGTCAGCAGAATTGTTCATTTTTGTTCATGTTTTCTGGATTATTTTGCCAAGTTGTGTTCATTTTGTTGATGACTTTGCTAATATTTGCCTATTTTTTTGCTATGATGTTGATTATTTTGCTAATTTGTGTTCATTTTGTTTACTGCTTTGCTAAATTTCTTTTACTTTGTTCATTCTTTTGCCAAATGGAGTTTATTTTGTTAATTATTTTGTTCATTTGTATTTATTTTATAGATAGTTTGTTTTGCTTAATTGTGTTCATGTTGTTGATTACTTTATCTTGCTAATTTGTGATGATTTTTATAGCTTACTATATGTTTCAGGGATTTATTTTCTAATTTGAGCTCATTTTATTAATATGTTGTTTATTTTTCTATTTTGTTAATTACTTCATTATTTTTAATTGTTTTATTCATTTGTGTTTATTACTTACATTGTTTTGGTCATTTATGCTAATTTCTGTTTAATTGTTTTGATCACCACTGCTCTTTTTTAAAATATTTTTCTGATTATCTTATTTTTTTTAGCTTTTTGTTTCCATTTTGGCGATTTTTTTGGGGCCATTTTTCACTTATGATTTTAAATTCATTTTGGTGATAAGCTGTGATGCGCCCTTAACTAAATCACACTGCCTTAAAGTGCACTGTATTTTCAAGTTCCACTGTTCCAGTAAAACAGGATGGAGAAATGTAAGAAGAGATCATTTTTTTTCAGACAATACGTAAAATGAAGTCATGTTTGAGTCGTCATCCTCGAAACCAAACGCAGAGTCGTGAACAACCTGAGCTCAGCTGTGGAGGAACAGGCTGATGCAGCCGGTGTGCGTGTTCTACAGTGAGTGTAGTAGGGACGGACATGATGAGATTATTGTGGTAAGATCTGATAAATGAAGTAAAGTCCACTGCTCATCCAGGGTCTGATTCAGCTTTCAAGTGGTGGCGTTGATAAATAATCAAACTGACAAAAGGGAAAAAGCTTCTGTGAACAAGTCTGTGCAAAAGTCTTCTTTGAGTGAGGTCCACACAAACTCAGTATGTGGGAGATTATATTCATACCAATTACAGCTACACAGTTACATAATTACAAAAGGATGCAACTTAAAAGGACTAGATTCACTGATACTGATTCAATTCAGTTTTATTTGTACAGCGCCAATCATCATCGAAGATTATCTCTAGACGCTTCACAATTCAAGGCCGAGACCTCAATAGAATAGAATGCTTTATTTATCATTTGTTTCCAACTGCAAACAGCACAGAAAAAATGAAATTACGTTTCTCCTACTGAGGAGGAGAGGCCTCAGCAACAGTGGGTTGGAAGAGGGAAAAAAAAAACACAGTCCCCAGAACTAAGCTCCAGTGGGACCACAATTATGGGTACACAGAAAAAAACCTCAGCAGACATTTAGCATACAGTTGCATCATGACATTCATTTACAAAGTTTACAGAGGGCGTTGGTAATGTGTGTGTCTAATCATCATGCATGTCCTCGGGTGCATGTATGTGATATAAGCCCGACGAGTCCTTGAAACCCAACAGAACCACAGAGAGCAAGCCCAGGGAAACCGGGG
>JAQQAE010017582.1:0-11425 GCA_029823295.1 Pseudamia nigra
ACCTGGTGTTGGGATCGAACCCAGGACCTTCTAGCTGTGAGGCACGAGTGCTACCCACTGCACCACCGTGTCGCCCGGCGCAGTGTCATATTTGGACAAAATTGACGGCGTTTAGGTGCGCCTTATAGTACGGAAATTATGGTACTTGGCTTTTTATTGTTGTTTTCCTGGGGTAATTTTACTATTCCATTCCTGTTTTGTTCATTTTTGTCCATTGTGCTTATTATTTTTTTATTGCTCTTGTGGATTGTTTTATTTATTTTGTTATTGTGGTTTATCTTGTTGACTACTATTCACTCAAAGTAATGGAAAAATAATCAATAACAAAATCAATAAAAACTACAATTCCATGCCATCTCTGAAGAGATGGCATGGAATTGCTGAATCAAAATAATTGAACTTGCTGGAAAAGTGCAAGAGTTAAATTTACTGTTCAAAGGATCAAAGCACTGTTGTTGCCACATTAACCACACATTCCGTTAGAGTTCTCCATTCATTTCCTATGGGAAAAATTGTGTCAAATTTTAAAAATGATAAAGGTTAGAACTATGAAAAGCAACTGCAGAGATGTCCTGAATAAGATGAACAATGTGAAGTTTGAATGGTTTGAATGGGACAAATAATGTAGGATCAGTTAAACGACAAAAAAATGAATGGAAGTGAAAGAATAGGGAATAAAGGCTGAAGACAACACTAGTGGTATTGCTGCATTAATCGGCAATCCCACTAATAATATAAACACTGAATGTAAATGTACCCATAGGAGAAAAAGAAGTGAACTTCTGTATTACATATTTACACAATCCACAGTGAGTTAAACTGACAGGTGACAGTATGTCTGATTTATTTATTTATCTTGAGTGTAGTATGTTCCACTGCAGAGAAAATGAGGTGTCAACGCCAAACTGGTTGACTTTTTAGTCTAACGTGTCACCTAGGACCAATTTGCCTTGGGAGACCCTACCAGGGATGAATTGCCCCCGACAACATAGCTCCTAGGATCACTCAGGCACACAAACCCCTCTGCCATGATAAGGGGGAGATTCAAGGAGGAGCTTTATATAGTTGAGTAATTTAAAATCTAAAAGAAAGAGTGTAATAACATCTACTTACTCATTTGAAAACCATGAAAGTAAAAGTTACTTAATATTTTCACGGCCACCTTAAATATGATTAAGTAACTTTTGCTGAATGTCTTCATGACCACAGTACAAATGAATGTTTTACCGTAAACATGATTAAGTAAGATTTACTTCATATTTTCACAAGTTTTAAGTATAGTCTTATGTAAATGTTACTTGATACTGACAAGTGAATTGTACCTCATATTAAGAAGTAAAGTATACTTAAACACAGTGAGTGCAAAATGTTGTGAGAATTTTTTAAGGAAATTGTACAAGTTTGTTTTTTCAGTGCATTATGTATATTTCTAGGTGTTTCTGTGTCAAGGTGAGGGCTGTACAGACAACGACACCAACACACTCCACTACTACCACATCGCCCTGGCTTTCCTCACAGGCTTCCTGTTCGCCACACATTTACCTGAGCGATTAGCACCTGGAAGCTTTGACTATATAGGTAAGACATCAGAACGAGGCTCGTGGCAAAATGAGTTTTATTCACTGTGGGGGGTCGGACTCTTCAAACGTAACATCAGTCCTCCTGGATATGGCCTGTATCTTGAAGCTGATTTATCATCAGTGACTGTTAACACTGAGTTTCCAAGTCAAATTGATTTTAAATGTTACGTTACACACAACATAAACACTCACTTCATTGCATTTTTGGCATAAGTTTATGAAGGTAATCAAAGATGAATAAAAAAAGTCAGGAGAATTAGCAAAATTGAAGAAAATTGTCAAAAATGGGCAACATGGACAAAAATAATCCTCAAAATTAACCAAAACAAATTAAAGAACTAAACCAAATAATCAAGGAAATAAACAAAAACAAACATAAAAATCCTCAATATGAAAAAATGAACAAAAAATTAAATAAAAAGTCAAGGAAATGAACAAAATAATAGGGAATATGAGCAAAATAAAAGTCCCTATAGAGCTTGTTCTTCTTCCTGCATGCCTTTTCCAACCCCTTTGACATCCATGGTTTTGACGTTTTTTTTAAACTTGTGCTTATAAATTTCACTGGACAAGAAGTATCATACATTCCAATAAATATTATATGATTTATTCATGTCCTCAACACATTGTGTTGTGCTATCTGTAGTAATTCTACTGGGCCTTAAAATTGACGGCCCAGTAAATCTATGCAGTAAAGGAACCAATTGACGAAAAAGGTCTGGCTAAAAATATCCACATCAAGTAAGCATAATATGATTATTGGTTAATGACTTTAACCATTAATTACAGCATGAGTCACACAGGTTATGTTCTCTATCACAGAACAGAATTGAGAAAAAGGAAAGTACCAGAATCGTACAAATATGTTCAAATATATGGACTGGTGCACTGTGCTGATTTTGCTGCTTGCTGTCTAATTTTTTACTAAATTTCTTTTAACCCTCCTGTTGTCCTCATTTTCTGTGTACATCCTGTGTCTTCCCTGTGGTGAGTCATTTTGACCCGGGGACAACAGGAGAGTTAATCCATTTCTTGACTTGCTGGCAAACACTTCATAATGATTTCTCATTTGTTTTGAACATTGTGAAATAATGTTAATGGATAACCTGCTAAATTTTCTCTGAATTTACCTGACCTTGTGAATCATTTGCTCAGAGGTGAAAACGTGAATTAATTTCTATTTCTCCTTCTTTCAAGCACCGCTGTATTAAACACAAGAGTGCAGGTTTCATTTGAAAGAGGTTGACAGTTTTTAGTCGACCATTTCTGTTTTTTCTTTGAAATTTTGAAGATTGAATTGATCTGTGCCTTTACTGCATAGGTTTATGAAGTAAACAAAAGTGATTAAGCAACAAAATGAACAAAACATGCATAAAATAATAAGAATATGAACAAAACATGAGAAAAACAAACAACAGAATGAACAAAATGGGACCAAACATGGAAATCCTAATGGTAAACTGTCATAATATCTACACATCTTACTGTAAATGACTTCACACATTATAATATCTTTATATATTTTACTCTTTAAATGCTGAAACAAAATAAGCTGTATATGAATGAATGGAGAAACTTTCTTTTGATTAAACCAAAGTGTCGCTGAAGACAATGAATAAAATAAACAATAAAGCGACAAAATGTGTAGTCATTCACAACATTAAATCAAAATGACCAAAAATAAGAAATAAAACAATTTAAAATGAATGAAATAAGCCACAAAGTTGAATCATAACTGGAATCATAAAAATGAACCAAAATGAACAAATTAAATTGGCAAAATACTGGAGAAAATGAGCAAAATAATCCATAAATGCACAAAATTATCATTATTTATGGAGAGCAGCTTTTTAAAGACTAAAAGGCTAGATATCATCACCTACATTTACAAAGTACTGGAAAAAAAAAGTTGAATCATTTAAACTTTGGCTGAACTCAACAAGTGAACGGCTCCCCCTGCAGGTCACAGCCATCAGCTCTTCCACGTGTGCAGCATCCTCGGTACCCACTTTCAGATGAAGGCCATCGAGCAGGACATGGCCACACGACGCCCCTGGCTCCTGGAGAACTCTGTCCCCATCGCCATTGCCAACTCGGCGGGAGCAGCTCTGCTTTGTGTGGTGCTAAACCTGACTGTCATCATCCTCTACAGTCTGCCTCTCTTCTCATCCTCTGTCTACCGCCACAAAAAAACATGACAACATGGACAGAGGCTGCATCATCCGAGGCTTGTGACTTCACAGCTGAGTGACACCTGCTGGCCACAGAACCAAGGAGTAAATACAAATACATGGAAGAATGTTCTGACCTCAACTTTAAGTGGACAGTCACTGGCTGCACTAAACACACAGCAATGATCACTGTTATATATGAAACTGAAAATAAGGGCTTATGTTGCACAAACATACAATGGAAATTTCACTGAATATTTGTTACCAAAATATGTGATGACCATGAATGTATGCTCTGAAGCGTGTGTCCTACAAAAATATGCAGTGCTTATACTTTTACT
The DNA here is from genome assembly GCA_029823295.1 of Pseudamia nigra. Taxonomy (NCBI): domain Eukaryota; kingdom Metazoa; phylum Chordata; class Actinopteri; order Kurtiformes; family Apogonidae; genus Pseudamia; species Pseudamia nigra. The sequence continues at coordinate 4,093 of JAQQAE010017582.1, forward strand.
CATGTTTGATTTCTGTATGTGGGGCATACAACGATAATCAGCTGCAGGTGACACTTTATATTTTAAATGACTGTTAAAAGTTTTATACGATATATCACAATCACTGTATTTGTGCTAAATGTGAGTAACATAATTTATACTCTGTCATGAATTTACATGAAATTTCACATAAAACATGCTTAGAGGTGGTAATGACAAGGAAAGATAAAATGTTCTGCTGACTAATAAGAAAATAACTCATACACAGAGACTGTGTTCAGACTAGTTCATCATCTCATATGATTTCTGGTTCTGTTATACCATTAGCACTGTTTGGCATTGTCATATTGTCCCTGACAGGTATATACAAGTATTTCATGTTATTTATTGTGACTTTTGCAAATAAACCATAAAACAAACCTGACAGTTTTATTATGAGAAAGATCTTATGTTAATGATTGATAGCAGCATTAAAGTCAAAAATCAAACTACTATTAACCTGGTAGGAATTCACTTTCACTCGCATATATCTTTTAGACCATACAGACAACTCAATATTCAGTGAATAGTCACATGAACGCCTGTAACAGTGTTTCCACATAAAAAAACATTGGTGAAATATTTAGTGGAAGTTTTGAATTTTTTTGTAATACAGTATTATTGTACACAAGAAGCTTTTATTTTTCCTTTCATATTTTACCCAAATGTTTTAGCTCAATGCCAAAAATATATTGAGAAAGAAACTTAGAAACCCGCATAACATAGCATTAATATGTTTTTACTTTTTAAATGTTAAAAATCGGCCAAAATGAACTGGACGAGCACTAAATCCACAAAATGAACAAAAATAATCCAGACAATTAACAAAACTGAATAAAATAATGAGAAAAGAAGTGAACAAAATCATCAAGAAATACAAACATAAAATGAGTTTGGGAAAGGCGCTGAGTTTCATTTTTGATCGTACGTTACACACAAAATGGAGGAGGCGGGACCTCCGGCTCACAAAGCCTTCTCTGCACTGTGATTGGTTGAAATGAACGCCTATCATACCAATGGGTCGCAAGAGGGAATATTTCAAACTGAGAAGCGGCGGCTGTTATATGAGGAGAGCAGTTTAACAGCAGTAGCAATGCAGAGACCAGGGTAAGAAGAACATTTTTACATTCATCTCGAAAAATAAGTCAGTTGACTGTTAGAATACATTGTATCGCCACAGTGCTACTGGCACTGTTGTGCTTTTAAGAAGGAAATGTCGAACTAATGAGGCGACTACTAGCTAACTTACAAGTTAACGTTAGCTCTCTGTCGCCGTGTCTAGACAGCGCTAACACTAAATTACATAAAAAAATTTTATTTAACCTTCATTTATACAGGTGATCCCATTGAGACCCGGTGTCTCATTTACAAGAGAGACCTGTTCAGACATCAAATAATGTACAACAACATTAACAAACAATACATTTCATTTCAATGTAAGGCGGAGGGTTTGTTGTGTACAAAGCACAAATCGCTTATGGACTCTGCTTGTTTGGCTCGACTCGTATATCTTAATACTAAACTGTCTTACTCAGAGTTGGATGAATTACTTTTTTTTATTTTTCATGTTCTTCTATTCCCGTTTAGTTTAGTTTAGTTTAGTTTATTTGAAAGGGGACAATGCAATTTCATTAAACACATGATTACACATGTTTAAAAAGGCCAGAATGCTAGTTTTCATCTGTAGACCCCTGGCCATGATGTAAAAAAGCAGGAAATGCATACAGTATACAAGAGAAAAACATGGTTAGACACTTGATAGGGCACTAATGTAACAAATAACATGTACGTAAACTATTAAGGGAGCACAGCACACAATACCTATACAACATAACACAAGACACATATTCAGACACTTACTATACAATTAAGAGAGAATAGGACATCACAACAAATCACAACATCAAACATCACAACAGGCATGCCTTTTAGTGTTGGCAACTGTAGGTGTTGATGAGCCACATTTTCAATTTTTTTTGTGAAGGCCTTGTATCAATCAATCAAACTTTATTTATATTGCACTTTACAACAACAACAAATGTTGCTGCACAACATTGCATGTTGTAAGCAATTTAACTTCCACTCACTAGCGCTCCTCACTGACCCGGCGGACCAGAGGAATGACACAGAGCCTCGAGTGTCGAGCTCAGAACTGTTTCTTTGGCTGATGAACTCTGCCAGAGGATCTGAAGCCAAATCATGCAGTACTTTATAAATCAATTTTAAATCTGCAAATGTGTGAAGACTGTCTCAGTTTAAGAGACTGTATTTTTTAAGATTGCACAGTGATGATAATGCCTAGGTTTTTTTTTATCCATAACTTTAATTGCTTGTTTGTACAAAATCATGATAACACTAATCTGCGCCTGTAAATGAACATTATAAATATTTATTGAAAGCTTTGCTGTTTCCAAACATGGATCAACCTAATTTAAGACCATTTACACTACTTGAAACCTGGACTTTAAATAAAAGCTGTTGGGCAATGAATGGTCATTTTCTTGTGACAGTAGGTGACTTATTTGTAAAGCTTTAGGCATGTACAGTATACTTAAGAAATGACTGAAATTTTGTGGGTTTGTCACTTTCAGCAAAGGGAAGACTACTCATCGGAGGCCTGGCCCAAAGAAGGCCTCTAACACTGACAGAGATCCTGTTGGTGTAAGTAAACCCAGAAAACACAGAGCCTGTGCTATCAACTGTAAATGCATCACTAACCTACACTGACATTTTATTTGGTGCAGTCTTTGACATTTCTGTGTTCAGCTGAATGGCATTTCTTTATATGGTGTAATTTAAGGTATTTCATTGTCTTTCTACAGGTTTACTGTCGTACACGTCCACTTGGAGCGGAACAGCAGGATTGTTGTGTCGAAATAATCAGCAGCTCTACTATTCAGCTGCATGCTCCTGATGGACTTAAAGCTAACCGCAATGGAGAATACAAAGAGGTAAACGTTAATCTGTTAATACATGTTTAAAGAACCAAAAAAAAGATATTGCTTCTGTTGTTCCATTTCAGTAGAATGGCTCTGACATATGTTCATTAATAATTTCAGATGCAGTACACATTTAAAAAAGTATTTGGCATTAATACCACTCAAATGGAACTGTTTGAGGATATTGCCAGGCCACTTGTGGAGGATCTCATTCACAGCAAAAATGGTATGTAAACTCAAAGATTTTCTTAAATTTTTAATGATGCGAGTTGTCCAAAAATGCTTCCATCAGTCCTCTTAAACAGCAAATGAGGTATTCAACATTTTTTACTTTAATGCAATGATTTTATTAGAGATCACGCAATAGAAACAATGATTAGTACTCCTGTTCCTCTCTGTGCCAAGTAGTTTTGCCATTGTGTCTTATTCTTAGGTCTGCTGTTTACATATGGCGTTACTGGAAGTGGTAAGACCTACACCATGACAGGCTCACCTGGAGAAGGTGGACTCCTCCCCCGTTCTCTAGACTTGCTTTTCAACAGTATTGGTCCCCTTCAAGCTAAGAGATTTGTAAGACTTTCATTCATTAATGTTTTGTACATGGGAGGAAAACATTTTTTTTTCAACAGGAATCAGACATTTAATGTCTTGTTGTTATACATTTTCACAAGGTGTTTAAACCAGATGACAAAAATGGGATGGAGATCCAGAGTCAAATTGACGCCCTTCTGGAAAGACAGAAACGAGACAGTCAGCAGTCCGTGCCCAAGACTCCCTCGTCAAGGTAGCTATGGCAACACTATTTTATTATTTTGACAACTGCCAGAAATCACGGAGGGTGCATCTGAAGTTGTTTGTTTTTTATTTTCTTTATTTACTTTTTAGGCAGAAAGCTGACCCGGAGTTTGCAGATATGATTAGTCCAGGGGAGGCTTGTAAATGTGAGAATGTGGATGAAGACTGCTGTTACAGTGTTTTTGTGTCCTACATTGAAATTTACAACAACTACATCTATGACCTGCTGGAAGATGCGCCATTTGATCCCATCAGACCAAAGTAAGATGCAGAATTTCAATGTATTATTGAAACATAGTGTCACATTGATGGATTGTAGATGGAACATTTGTGCAGCTCTTCTGTCCACAAAGTTACACTTCATTACGGCTACAGTATAATGCACACTTTTTGAACTATCCACACAGTTTTTTTTTTTTTTTTAAATATATGTACATGCAGGTTTACTGACTTAGTTCTTATGTTTTTTTTGTTGTTTTGCACTGTTAAACTTTGTTTTTGTTAGGGGGCTTGGTGGAAGCACGCCAGTACGGAACAATGAGTTCATGTATGTGGCCTGTAAAAACACTCAGTTTATTTGTAATCCCCAATAGGCTGTTACTAATATTGTGTGTAGGTTATTATCGCTTTATTCCATTCCTTTAATCCAGAACTCTGTAAATAGTATAGTTTATGGCATAGCTTTGTTGCTTTGTGTTTAATGGCTTTGCCTGCTGATTTGCTCTTTAGTGGGATACTGTAAGTGTGGAAGGGATTTGCAGTGTCCTTGAATGGCTCAAGCTTCTCTGCAAACCTTGTATGCATGTGTCTGAACCCCTGAATGAGTTTGTATGTCTTGCTAGATCGTATATTGGATTGATGCCAACATTGACTAACATTAAGTGTCACAATAGCTTTTGTTCCACATAACTTTGAAATTGCATAGATTAATTCAATTAATTTACTCTTTTCAGACCACCTCAGTCCAAGATTTTACGTGAGGATCAGAATCATAACATGTATGTGGCTGGCTGCACCGAGGTTGAGGTGAAATCCACAGAGGAGGCGTTTGAAGTCTTTTGGAAAGGTGTGTGGTTTTCACACTCTTCTATCTTTTTACATACATTGTCAAGGCATGCCCACTGTACAGACTGTTCACCAAAACTGTTACTTTTGTTAGATTTTATGCATCCTCCCAACCATTAAAATTAAGATGGTACATTTTACTTTTCAGCTTGATTCATATAATATCTTAATTTTGTATATAATAAATATAAGCTATTCAAAAGCAAGGCAGTTCCCACAGTAAATATTCATGTGTGATCCTCCACACATTTGTCTTTAATTTGGCGCTATACAAATAAAGATTGATTGATTTAAAGTTGTCAGTGTAATTACTCATTTGCAGCATTTATCTCTATTTTTTTCTCTTGTTGCCTGTTGTTTGACATTTTCTTTATGGGCCCCTTTCAGGACAAAAGAAAAGGAGGATAGCCAACACTCAGCTGAACCATGAATCCAGTCGCTCCCACAGCGTGTTCACTATGAAACTTGCTCAGGCTCCACTTGATGCTGATGGGGACCATGTCCTGCAGGTGATTATTGATATTTTTTCAGACACTATGTGAAATTATTTTGCTAAACAAGTCTTATACAGACTTGAGGTTTTGGCGTTGGATTGTGAAGCACCAAGAGATGATCTTGGATTATGACTGGTGCTATACAAATACAGTCAAACTGAATTAATCATTAATTAACAAGATAAGTTGGCAATGATAGGACACTACATCCACTGCATTTTGACTCCTCACTTTTTTGCTGCTGTTTTTCTTCTGTGTCTTCACCCCAAAATGTAGCTATGATGTGTTCACTTGCCAGTGTCGGACATAAATATTGAACATTTGGGGGCAAAACGGTGTATGTTAACAACTGACGGTTGTAACATCTGAAGATTGGAATGGTTTCACAGCTCATGCAATACAAATTTACTGAGACTGAAAATGACTGAGGACACAGATTGAAGCTGGGGACACACTACAAGATTTTTTGCCAGATTTTACCCACGATTTGCAGCAGTGCGGGGTCTGCACCAGCCAGCCTTAGTTGGGGCCAGTCAGCACAGAAATCTGCTACTGTGTGCAGGGAACAGACTTGCATTGACAAGTGTGTAAGGGGAACAGACCCTACTAGACCTCAGTCAAACATGTTTGAATTTTTTGAGCTGACTGCAGTTGTGTAGTCTGTACTGAGTAGTGACCCAGCTGCAAACATATGATGCCAACAGCCAATGAAAAAGCACCGATGGACTACAGGAAATGGTGTCAGATGACAAAGGCAACAGAAAGTAGCAGGTGTATCAAAACAATGATTGCAAACAGCCACATATCCCTGTTTTTTCTTTCTCAGAGCAGATGGCTGCACAAACGGCACAGAGAGCAGTTTTTGGGCACAGATTGGGGAGCAGCACCCCCATCTTGTAGATACGGTTACTCTTGTGAGAGTTTGATACATTCAGTTGCTTTCACAATTCATGTAGTGTGTAATCCGTCGTCAGGTACAGTCATGTGTGATCCCATCTTTTAGTCATAAAAAAATCTGCTGAAACCAGGTGGTTTGTATGAACTCCAAATCTTTCCAGAATCTGCAATGACCATAGAAGTTGTGTAGTGTGTCCTCAGCTTGAGCCTGATTTAGTCTAGCTGGACCAGATCAGTTGTTGGGTCCAAATTACAAATATAATCATGACTACAGTGGTCAAATACTTCTGTGGGTAGATTTAAGAATATGTCTTATGAGTGGTTTCAGCTTCATGATGCTCTTTATGGGTAAATTTCAGGACAAAAACCAGGTGAGTGTGAGCCAGCTCTGTCTGGTTGACCTGGCAGGAAGTGAGCGCACCAGCAGAACCAGAGCGGAGGGAAGCCGTCTCCGGGAGGCAGGTTAGTCCATCTTTACTATGGGCTTTGTTATAAAGTCAGCGGAGACATTTTGGGCCCCATCTTCTGCCTGGCACATTGTTGGCTCAGCCAAAATGCTTGCTTTCTGCCATGCGCCCATTCCTCTGAGTTGGCAACCCACTGTGTACCACTGAGAAAATGTTTGTATTAAAATCAGAGTGGTGGGTGGCGCATTACTATCTTCTGCACCAAAACACAGTTGCACCAGTGACTAACAAAAACCTGGTCTTTGGTGTAAAAAAATAGACCATTGGCCAGTTTCTCAGGGGTGCAGAGTGCATTGAAGACACCATGTAGAAGTGTACGTACTGCAACAATTATATTTAATATGATGGATACATGCAATATGCATTATTCCTTAAAACATCATAGTTTATTTCTGCATATTTAAAAATAAATAGGCTATTAATAATAAATAAAAGGAGAAAAATGAAAGCGTGTTTCAATACGTTTATAGGCAGTTCTCAGGTGACGGACGAGTTCCGTTCCTACGGTCACGTTGTAATCCGAATTTCCACGTAAGCTGAAATGAACCCTTTAATACCCCCTAAATACCCCTTAAATCTCGAAATAACTATCCAAATACTGTATTTTCCCTTTAAAAGTCGCGTTTTTTTGCATAGTCTGGCGAGGGGAGCGACAAAT
>JAQQAE010017583.1:0-11424 GCA_029823295.1 Pseudamia nigra
AAGCCATTCTTTTGTTGATTTGGATGTGTGCTTTGGGTCATTGTCCTTCTGAAAGATGAAGTTCCTCTTCATCTTTCGAACAGAAGCCCAAAGGTTTTGTGCCAACACTGACTGGTATTTGGAACTGTTCATAATTCCCTCCGCCCTGACGAAGGCCCCAGTTCCAGCTGAAGAAAAAACATCCTCAAAGCATGATGCTGCCACCACCATGCTTCACTGTAGATATGGTGTTCTGTTGGTGATTAGCAGTGTTGTTTTTGTGTCAAATATCTTCTCCTTTCGGCTGTTCCCCTCAGGGGTCGCCACAGCGAAATTCCAATGATGCGCATATACCTTTTGGAATTAAGGCCAAAAAGTTAAATCTTTGCTTCATTGGACCATAACACGTTTTCCCACGTGTTTGGCAGATTTCAAATGTCTTTTTGCTAAATGAAACCGGGCTTGGTTGTTTTTCTTTGCAAGATAAGGCTTCCATCTTGACACCCTACCCCATAGCCCAAACATATGAAGAAGATGAGAGATTGTTGTCACATGTACTACACAGACAGTACTTGCCAGAAATTTCTGCAGCTCCTTGAATCTGCATAACATTTTTATACATTTTAAAGACCATGTATAAAAATGAACTTATTCTCTCCCATTTGGTTCATTTTGGTGTGTTGTTGTGAACAACTCAATATATCAAAATGAACAAAATAAGTACTACGGTAAATCAAAAAAATTATTCAAAAAACAAAATAATCTAGAAAAAAAATAAAAATTAACACCATAACCAAGGAAATGAGCAGCAATGATAAAAATGACCAACAAAATTAACTTAAGAACCAAACTATGCACAAAGCTGCCATTAGTTATGCAATAGTAGTGTAATTTGAGACAAAACGTTACATATCTTAATGTAAGCTCTTTTAGTGGGGGGACTAATTATACCAAGTCTGAGAAGAGCAAGTTCAGTTAGAACTTAGTTGTAGAGTATTTTTAGGAGCAAGAAGCAGCTGCAAATTACTTATTACCTACCTGCCAAGGAGGGTATGTTTTCACAAGCATGTATTAGTTAACAAAATACTTGAAAAGTTCTGTACAAATTTTGATTACATTTTCACAATAGGTTGGGAGTGGCACAAGGAACAATTGATTGGAATATGCTTAAAGGATTTCAAGCATACCCTAAAATTTGGGCAAAAATATACTGGACAACTCCAGGCATCAAAGGCCAGTGTCCTGCATGTTTTCTGTCTCTGCCCTGCCCAATGTATCTTTCATCTTCTGAGTGACTGAACATACCTGATCCAGGTCCATTGTGATTGTCTGTTTTCTGTGATTAAAATGTTTTTTTTTACAACTTTTACAAATCTGATAATAAGCACAAATTCTAAGGCTAAGAGGGTAACATTGCCAGAAAGCATTGGTATAAAAAGGTCAATAAGATAATTGGAGATGGAGAAAAAAAAATTCAGTGTCCAATTATTTGGCAGATCTTGCCCGTATACTAACTGAACTTAATCTGGAAATAAACATCACACTGACTGTAAAATTCTGTGTAGGGGAGGTTTTATTGTTCCTCATGGTCACTAATTCAGGCAGAGAGGCCTACTATTTGCCATTGGCCGCTACAGGACACTTTCCTCACCGATAGTCCCAGATAAGGAACCCAAATTACAAATCTTAAGAACAGATGTTCATCCTTACCCTGTGATGACAGCTGTCTAATGGACTGAGCTCCATCTGCTTTGCCTCGGCCAAAAACTTCTCGTCGGCAGTGGCCATCTCAAACTGAGCATCTTTTACAAGAAGAGCAGGCGGTACAGCTGCAGGAGGAGGAGGAGGAGCTGCTGGAGGAGCTTCTGTTTGTCTCAGCCACTCAAACAGACCACAGACCAGAGGACAATGACATGCTAACAGGCTGATCAGGAGTGGCAGGAGATGACACATGTCTGGAATGACCTAAGCACAAAGTGCCACTCTGCATGTTTAAATATGTACATACAGTATGTTTGAATCAAACAGTGGATATTGCCAACAGTTTAGAGTAGAATAGGGCCGATAACTGAGTAATCAGCCAATATTTTCCCTAAAAATGTTGACACTAAGGCATCATCTGTTTGTAATGTGAACTATTAGGAATCGTTGATGCACAAAAAGGATATTTTGTCACTTTGTAATCCTTTTTCTACCAAAGCTGCCCATGCCTGCTACCTTATCGGGGTTTATGTTTTTATCCATTGTGCCTTTCGTTTTGTCTTATTTATCTTTTGGGCCATGTTGGACTCTTCTTCAGCTACATTTGACATTTCTTCACTATGTAAAAAGCAAATAACTGTCAGTAGTATTCAAATGGTAAATTAACTGACAGATTTATTTTTCAAGAGAAAAATTCTAGATTCTCTGATTGCAGCTTCTTAGATGTGACTAATATGTTTTCTTTTCACATTACTTGTGGACATATGAAAACACATTTGCCTTTAAGAAAATATTTTTCACAATTTTCTGATATTTTGCAATCCAATCAATTAATCAGAGAATTAATTGACAGAGTACAGTAATTGAGAGTGAAAACACCCATTATTTTCAAATGCAGCCTGGTTGAACTGAACATCAAACTGAAAGTAATTCATCAGAAAGTGTGAAACTGGTCATCAAATGAATCAAAAATGCACACGGGTGATTTTATTTTATCTGCTGATGTATTACTTTCCAATGTAGAACAACCCATTGGTACTAATGAATCAGTCCATCGCTATCTTACAGGAGTAACAGGTGTCTCTAGTTTGTTTAAAGGATGGAAATATTACATATTTTATTGAGGATATTTGCATACATTTCACTGAAAATAGAGAAACTCTCCATCTAAGTCTTGATCCATCTTCTTCTCCTTCCGCATTGTATCATTTTTTTCCTGCATATTTTGTTCATTATTAAATTACTTGATCATTTTGTTCACTGTTGTTGCCTTTGATCCTTTGATCAAATGGGGAATATTTCCATACCTTTAACTGAAAATAGAGAAACTCTCCATCCAAGTCTTGATCCATCTTCTTCTCCTTTCGGCTGTTCCCCTCCATATAATACCATAAGTAGTATTTGTCAATGGATTTAAACACTGTTGTTACTTTTACATGTGTAAGGGCATCCGACGTCAAACTATGCCAGATCAAACATGCGAATCATTGGTATTTCGCTGTGGCGACCCCTGAGGGAAGCAGCCGAAAGGAGAGGAAGATGATCTTCATTTCAACACATAATACAACTTTTTAAAAACAACTTTTTGTAAGAATAAAGACTTGATGAGGACATTGCACCATGCACGATGTTACATAAACTGACATTAGCATAGAAATATTTAGAAAACCGCGTACCCGCTGTTCAGTTCGCAGAGCCCGGGTTCTGCTCCTTCACACAGCTGATTGAAATGACAGTTTGATTTTCATCCTCCTCTTCTCCGCCCTTCACAAACACGCTGGGTTTGTTTGATTTTAGGACCCGGTTAAAGCGGAAGGATGCTGTGCGGAATGCGACCAGGGGACACCGCCCGACAGGTGGAGCAGTGACAGAGAAGAAAACAACCCAACCCGGAGTTCGGCTGGTTGGTTCGTGGATGCTCCGGAGTGTCTGGAATTGGCATGTCACTTGAAATTACAACTGGAGTTTGAGCTTTACTAAAACCTCGGACGTCTTCAGAGCTGAAAACAGCAGGTGAATAAATGTTGCCGCGCCAGTGTTAACCGGTGTTAATCAGTGCATCGCCTGGCGTCATGTTTATGTTACTCCGTGTTACTTTATGGTTGTCCAGTCAACAAGAAACACGTGCGTTGTATTTCTAATCTAATCTGTCCTGGATTATTTTCAAGCTATCCCTAGCTAGACGCAGCTGCATGGTACATTTCCGATGACGTTTTATCTTTAACAAAATTAAAATATTAGAGCCAAGGAGGGTAAAAGATTTTAGCTGCCCACAGTAGCATTCAGACATGCTAGCACCCAATTAGCCCTCAGTCCGTGTGAAGTACCTTTGGGCTAAAGGTTTAGTAGCTAACCGGGCTGCGCCGCGACAACAATGGAGGACTCCGGAATAAAGAAACAGAACTGGGACGTGAAGGAAACCGAATTGTTTCTGGAAATTCTCAAGGACCTGGACATGAAGAAATGTTTAGACGGTAGGAAAGTAAGAAATAACAAGCTGTTTAAGGTGGCGCATCGGAGGATGACAGCAGCGGGTTATCACAGATCTGTGGACCAGCTTAAGTTTCGTTGGAAACTTCTCAAAAGTGCGTATTACAAGTGCAAACGGGAACCAGACTCCCCAGCCCCGACTAAGATCCAGGGCTGGTGGAGGTATGAAAAGACCATGGTTGCCATAATGGAGTCCAGACACCCGCTGGTCGGAGCTGGGGTCAACTCCGACAGGAACGATGAGGTGACGGAAGACTCTGATGGAGACGCATCCATGCTGCTCTGGCCGCAGTCTTGTCCGGACAATTCCGCGCAGAACCTGGATTTAATTGTAGGGGTGACTACCGTGTAGTCTGTCATTCAAAGTGTTCACTTATTATGTGCGTTTTGCATGCATTCATGTGCAAACTGTGCTCATTGTTTTCAGTGGTGGAAGTAGTACTCGGACCTGAAGAACAAGTAGCAGAACCCCAGTGTGAAAGTACCACATTTCAAAACCATATTTCAGTTGTAGTTCGAGAGTATAAAAGTCTATTTTAAGCACTAAAAGTGAAATTGGCCACTCCGCACATCATAATTAAAGGTTCAAAAATTAGTTTACATTAAATGTGTGTTGGAGCTGGCAAATCTTTCTTTTTTAAACTACAATACATACACCAGGGCTGCATGATTTGAAAAACATTTTGTGATTATGGCTTGTGATGGGAGACAGCATGGGTGTCAAGGAAAATGCACAGATCATTGATCATTCTGCAACATCCATTCCTTTTGTCATTTCCAACATACAAATTTGAACTAGGGCTGTACAAATCAAACATTTTCTGATCTGTACAGAAAATGTTGTACAGATCAGCTAAAATAAACAAATAAAATGCAGTTTAGATTAACTGTCTGCTTGTAGTAACTAATGTGCAGTAATGTAGAAAATTAGGATGCATTACAATTCAATATTATTTGTATAGCTCCAATCATAATCACAGATTATCTCTAGGCGCTTCACAAGTCGAGGCCAAGACCTCATGACTATACAGAGAGTAATCCAACAGAACCACCGAGAGCAAGCCAAGGGTGACGGGGGAGGAAAAATTATCTTTTAATGGAAGAGAAAAACCTCCAGCAGAACCAGCGGCTCAGGGTCGGCGGCCATCTGCCTCGACTGGTTGGGGTTAGTGGACAGAGGAGAGACAAAAGAAAAATGTAGAGATGGAACAACAAACAACACAGATGGGATGAGAATTATTGTGCATTTAAATTATTAATTGGTGGATTGCTGTTCTCTGTGTGGAAGAGACTGGGATTATTTTACCAGGCTCAACATTAAGCACCACTTCCTAACTTTAAGAAACAAAATGTGACAAATTAATAAAGCTACTATTCTTAAAATAATACATCAGCACTGTAGTAAATACTGTTGATGAATTCACTGACCCATGGATCAGAATCGTATTGAGCCTGTTTACATGACCACAGAAATTGGATAACTAGGAGTAATCAGTTACGTTGATGTGTTTACATACACTGCAGAAATGTGATAACTGTAAATTGTGGTTTACGTGTTTCAGTCCATTATCATTTATTTTGTAGTATGTATGTATGTATGTATGTGGTGACTGTAGACTCAATCTTCGTGTTATTTTCAAAACCTTTTGTATTTCGTCGAGCAGATGTAGGATGTTGAAGGTTTTCATTTTATTTAACATGAAATTTGTCTTTTCTTTACTCCATAAGTGTTTGTTTAGACTTTCCTATGGTGCATGCCTTGTTTGTTGTCTTTTTCTTCCGCTCATGTTGTGACTACGTCACCTCCATTTTTTTACGATTTATTCCTATTCATAAGCAGATGTGAAAGAACGATAGAAATCAGATAACTGGGTATACATACATCAAGAAGTCGGAGTTTTGTGGCGAAATCCAGGTGTGGTAATCCGATTTCTTGAAATCAGATGACTGACGTTATCGGATAACGCATATTAGATTATGCTGTTTCCAGGGGCACTTCGTAATTTGATAACTCTAGAAATCTGATAATGATTGGAGTTCTCCTGTGTATGTAAACTGATTCAATGTCACAGATATCTGATCCACCAGAACTACTGCTGTATGGTGATGTGTCCAGTGTAAAATATGCTAAAAGAAAGTCACAACTTGGTTTTGTGTTTTGAAGTTCCTGTGTGAAATTTTTTTTTGTTATTCTGTTTTGTTCTTGTATTTTTAGGAGTGTTTGTGTGATTGAGTAAAATCTGTGTTTTTCTTTACACCCAAGCCTGACAATTCAAATCAGCAGTTCCAATATTTCCCTCAGTATTTAGCAGCCTATAATATATAACTTAAACTAGTAAAGAAATCATTTTTCCAATTTGATTTCACTGACTGTCATTGTAATTGTGCAGCCTTGGTATATTTAGTTGAGGCATGAAACTTCACTGGCTTCACAGTTTGGTTTGATAACAATCAACTATTTAAATGATTATCACATCAACATTACAATTTTTCATCAACTAATACTGTTGGAGACATTTTTTCCTCAGGATGTAAACACTAACAGAATTCCATCTGTAGTGCATTTCAAGCAGAGATGTGAATATTTAGTGGTCTCATGATTTGGTTTCATGCTCACACATGGCAAATATTTGACTGGAGAAATTTGCACACCTGTGATCTGTAATATTGCAGTTAAGAATGACAAAGTAAGTCATGATGCAATGCTGCCACAATACATTACCCACACTAATAATCGTATTATGATACAGTACAGTGATTCTGTGATATTTGATCTATTGCAAGACAATAACCAACAATATGTCTTTATGTTGGTTTTATTAAAGAGGGAAACAGTAAGTATGTGTTTATTTACTGGTATGGTGTCAGTTTCAGAATTTGTCAATTGAGATGAAACATATAAAAATGTGTCTTTAGTTTAGCGTCTCTACCGGTAGTTCAAAGACACTGGCTACAAATTCAGTGTCTGTGGGTTTTAATAGAAATAAATATTGATGCTGCTGACAATATAAATGGCACAAGAGGAAGTAATGCAGTATTGTCATACCACTACGTATTTGTCCCATTCTCGTAATTTTTAGTTAAACCAAAAACATGCTCTGGAGTTAGGCAAATTGTCCATAGGCGTGAATGTGAGTGTTTGTCTGTCTGTATATGTCATGGTGAACTGGTGACTCATCCAGGGTGTACCCTGCCTTCGCCCTGAGTCAGCTGAGATAGCCCCCCCCCTCCGCCCCCCCAAGAGGATGAAGGGGTAGAAGGATGGATGTTGGATGTTTTGTATTTTGCAATTAATGATCAACTTGGGCTGTATGCTTGAGCTACTAGTGTTTCTATGTCAGCCATACCAATATGTGTTTCTAATAGACTTAATTTTTATTGTGTCAAATGTGGTCAGTCCGAACAGACTTGTTGTACATGTTTTTTTTTTTTTTTCCAGAAAATTGTTAATTTTGTTCATAGACATTCAGTCAACCTTAATCTTAAGGTTAGTTAAACTTTAGTTTGTTACTGTAAGAAACTCAAAAGCAAACCCAATCCTTCTCTGCTGCAGCAGCATTAGTATAACTGTATTTTTCAGAGGCAGGAGAAACGTTTTTCAGATATGTGTTAATAATACCACAGTACTTCAAATGTACAGGTATTGTGACATTTAGTCCTGCAAATTATTCTATTTTTCTTGGAAGTTTTACAAAAGTTACTTTTAATACATCATAACACAGAGTCTCCTCATTTGAAAAGGGATGCAGGTTGCAGACGGTGCTTTCTCGGGTACTTTTTCCAAGATAATTCGGCTGTCTCAGCATTATTTAACTCTAGGGGGATGTATTATTATCTTGCTGAGTTGCAGATTTGTCCTGTTCTTGTCACATTTAGTTTTATGTATCTATTAAACTTTTAATTAACTTTAATATGTTCTTTGTTACAGATAAAAATGGACCCTGAGATGGACACGCAGCTGAAGATTGGTTTTATTGGTGCAGGAAACATGGCCTTTGGAATTGCAAAAGGCATATTATCTGGTAACTTGCTGGATATTTGTTGAAATATGGCCGAGCACGTTAGAGTGCAGTAGCTAACAGCTTTATTTTCTGTCACAGGTAATGTTCTCCCTGTAAACGTCAAAGTGAGTGCCCCGTCCTCCAGAAACCTTGGGCGCTTTCAGGTACCGGCTTTGCTGTCTTTACATCTCTACATAACTTGCAGGACAGTGCTCTGTCAAAGGAATATCGAGGCCACACTGAGGACAAAAATTATATTTTGAGAAATTATTCACAATGTTGAGAGGGGGAAAAAGTACTGGAACATTTTAAAAAAAAGTTCAATATTCTATGAGGAAAAAGTCATAAGATTCTGAGAGTTGTCCGAATTCCCAACTAAACTAAACACAATGGTGCAACATCCGTGCCTGCTGTTTGTATGTGATACAGTTGAGCTGACCAGTGTACTCTGTCATCATGTTCTTGGATGCCAAATGGTTTCTTATTTCTCTTTGAAGTTTCAGAAAATAAGAATTATTAGTTCTCTTGAGTATTGTAACTTGTCCCACACCAGATCATTTTGAATACCAAGCTAGAAATGAATGTTTCTCAATTGCTTAATGTGACTTTTGTTACATTTAGATGTAATATGTTTATTTTATTTGCCATATGCCCATGTAATGCCGTCCTTCTCATGCTTCATTTAGCTATTATTATTTCATCCATGCTGTTTCATATCTGTCTCATAGAAAGGAAAATGAGCATTGATTTACTATGTCATACTGTATATGTGTTCTTTGATCATCCATCATCTTCTGCTTATCTGGGTCATGGTCATGGTTGCAGAAATCTAAGCTAAGAAACCTAGACTTCCTTCTACACAGCCACCTCCTCCAGCTCCTCTGGGGAGACCCCCAAGTCTTCTCAGGGTACTCTGGCTCTTGATCTTCATCGTAAGGGTCTTCTGAATTGCTTTTAGTCTGACCTGTCACCTAGGACCAATTTGCCTTGGGAGACCCTAGCAGGGGCGAATTGCCCCTCACAACATAGCTCCTAGGATCACTCAGGCACGCAAACCCCTCCATCATGATAAGGTGGTGATTCAAGGAGGGGGCTTCTTTGACTAAGTTGACCAAATTAAGTATTAGAAATAATACCGCCTATATATTGTTGAAAATCACACATCCAATCAGTGACAGAAGTGCATAATTTAGCAGGACATAAAGTCCTACCTAATGTAATGGTTTGTTTCATACTGTTCAGTGCAAACCATTGAGCCCATTTACATGACCATAAAAATTTGATAATTTCGGAGTAATCATTTATTAATGTTCCACCCCTTATTCCTCGCCAAGGGTCGAGGAGGGTGCTGGAGCCTATCCCAGCTGACTCAGGGCAAAGGAGGGGTACACCCTGGACAAGTTGCCAGTTCATTGCAGGGCTGACATATAGAGAACGGCAACCATTCACACTCACATTATTGCCTGTGGGCAATTTAGAGTGACCAATTCACCTAACCCCTAGTGCATGTTTTTGGTTGTTGGAGGAAGCTGGACTACCAGGAGAGAACCCACACAGACAGTGCAAGAACATGTAAGAACTCGGGACCTTCTTAATATGAGGCCCTGGTGTTGACCACTGCACCACCATTTCACCATCTGGGAATCGGATAATTGTAATAACCTGATCTGGCACGTTCAAATGCACTTCAGAAATGCGATAGCAGAAAAACCCTGGTTTACATGTATCATTCCATTATCAGCTTTCTTTCAGACCATGAATGTACAGTGGGTCTCTAAAGTCTATACACCGCTGTTCAAATGCTAGGTTTTTGTGATGTAAAAAATTGACGCCAAGATAAATAATTTCACAACTTTTTCCACCTGTAATGTGACCTATAACCTGTGCAACACATTTGAAAAACAAACTGAAACCTTTTTAAAGGGGAAAAATAAAAAACTTAAAACAACCTGGTTGCGTAAATATTCACACCCTTAAACTAATACTATGTTGCAGCACCTTTGGCTTTTATTACAGCACTCAGTCTTTTTGGGTAGGAGTCCATCAGTGTGGCACATCCTGGTGTGGCCATATTTGCCCACTCTTCTTTGCAAAACCGTTCCAAATATGACAGATTGCGAGGGCATCTCCTGTGCACAGCCCTCTTCAGATCACCCCACAGATGTTCCATCGGATTCAGGTCTGGACTCTGGCTGGGCCATTCCAAAACCTCAATCATATTCTGGTGAAGCCATTCTTTTGTTGATTTGGATGTGTGCTTTGGGTCATTGTCCATCTGAAAGATAAAGTTCATCTTCAGCTTTCTAACAGAAGCCCAAAGGTTTTGTGCCAATACTGGTACTGGTATTTACAACTGTTCGTAATTCCCTCCACCCTGACTAAGGCCCAGTTCCAGCTGAAGGAAAACATCCTCAAAGCACGATGCTGCCACCACCATGCTTCACTGTAGACATGGTGTTCTTTTGGTGATGAGCAGTGTTGTTTTTTGTGCCAAATGTACCTTTTTGGAATTATGGCCAAAAAGTTCAACCTTGGTTTCATTGGACCATAACACATTTTCCCACATGTGTTTGGGAGATTTCAAATGTATTTTTGCAAAATGAAACCAGGCTTGGATGTTTTTCTTTGCAGGATAAGGCTTCCGTCTTGACACCCTACAGTATTGCCCAGACATACGAAGAAGACGCGAGATTGTAGTCGCATGTACTACGCAGAGAGTACTTGCCAGCTCCTTCAATGTTGCTGTTGGCCTCTTGGCAGCCTCTCTGACCAGTTTTCTTCTCGTCTTATCATCTATTTTGGACGGATCTCCTGTTCTTGGTAATGTCACTGTTGTGCCATATTTTCTCCACTTGATGATGACTGTCTTCACTGTGTACCATGGTATATTTAATTCCTTAGAAATTCTTTTGTACCCTTCAACTGACTGATATCTTTGAACAATGGATCCCTTTGATGCTTTGGAAGCTCTCTGTGGACCATGGCTTGTGCTGAAAATGTGGCTACAAAAATGTCAGGAAAAGCCTACGACAACAGCTGAACTTTGTTTGCGGTTAATCAAAGGCACTTTAAATGGTGACAGGTGTGTCCTGACTCCAGTTTAACATGAGTTTGAATGTAACTGGTTAAATCTAAACACAGCCACATCACCAGTTATAAGAGGGTGTGCACACTTCTGCAACCTCATTATCTCAGTTATTTATTTTTAATTTACCTCCCTGAAAGATTTCAGTTTGTTTTTCAATTGTGTTGT
>JAQQAE010017584.1:0-11424 GCA_029823295.1 Pseudamia nigra
CTCACGAGGATTAAGGGGTAGAAAATGGATGGATGGATGTAACTAAGTAGAAGTACATTTTTATCACAAATGTAACTAAGAATTAAAAGTAGTCAAAACTCTCAAAGGTATACTTTATGTCAAAAACTACTCAAGTACATGTAAAGGACTAAAAGTACTTGAGTACTACCCACCTCTGCTGAACAATAATATGATCATTTCATGTTTTGAATCAATTTTATACAATGATTTCATCAAAATGAGCCACCAAAGATTTTCTCAGTTGCTAATAAAGATGAATTTCTGATGTTTTAAATCAGTAGAGGACTTCATTGTATTTATTTAAATTATTGGCAGTATGAAGCCACATCCCTGTTGTCAAGCTACAAAAATAAAGAAATGTTCTTGCATCAATTAAGTCAAAAGCATTAGATTAGTCGTTAGTTATTTTTAGTTATAGTTATTTAACTATAACTAAACAACTAACTGTCTAAACTCAATATAACAGCCCTGAACTTTTTCATATTCAAATTTTAACACGTTCTGAATGTATGTTACTTGTTAGCCATAAAACTGAAGTTTTCTTGTTATTAGTCTACAATTGTACAGTGTAATTCTTAATTCTGTCTTGAATTATTTCATTTCCTTTGACAGATCTTGGCCTCATAATTTTACAAAGGAAATATCTTTGGGTTTTAAAGTCACATTATGACACATGTTGACTATTATTTCCAAAACTGTGTTTGAGATTTGACTGCAACACTTTGAATGATAGCGCCTCATTAGTTTCTGTTAGTACCATACACTATGAGGTTAGTACAAACTTGTATTGCAGTTTGTTAGTTTTAACAGCTGGCTCCCCCTTTTGATCACTTGATGCCACTGCGCTTGGTGAAAAAGATGCCACCAGTCTTGCATTAACTGCTGCATCTATTCAGTGTGTGTGTGCTTTGTTTTGATGATCACAGTCACTTGTTAGATACAATAATAACTTAATTCCTATGCACGGAACATAATGAGCTTCATAATGACTTCGACAGAGCCGAGCCGTGGACAAGTGAAAGTACTTAAACAGTTGTGGATGATGGTATCTCTAAAAGCTTACTATGATGAATTCCCCTTCAGAAGTGAAACAAAGCTGTAAATGACGTCAGTGGTTCAGTCAATGAGCCATAATGTCATTGATGAAAGCTGCTGGCTGAAGACCAGGATGTTTTTCTTATTTTTGCATATGTCATGATGAAATGCAAGTCCTACATGTTTATTTGTTTATTAGGAAAATAGTGTCACTTAAAAACCTACTATGTTTGTATATTGTTACACAAGTACACCTGATCCCTTTGTGTTGAAGAGGAGCATCATCAACTGTAAGGTATTATCAAATTATTTTATATTATTAAACCATAATACAGTGCTATGTATATCTATTATTTCCATATCTTAATGTGACTTTTATTATTATTATTATTACTATTACTATTATTATTATGTTATTGTTGTTGTTATTTAATATTAATTATATATATTGTTTATAATAATCTTAATGTGTGTGTTTTACCAACTGAAAACAGTCCTGCCAACAGAAGGACAAATACTGCAATAGATGTCATTTACCTCTTTTACACCATTTGTTTGTTTTTTCTGCATTCTATATTCTACACCAGTGTAGCCACATTACTGTGCATCTTCTAGTTGCCAGAGTTTGTGTTAAATAAACTTTTTGTCTCTGCTCTGTAGTGACGAATTCTGTTGAGTTCAACACAAAGAAAAGACAGAAAATAGATGAATAATGGATCCTTTTATTTACAGCAACCAGAGTGAGTGAAAAACCATTAACAAAACTGTAATCTAGGGGGGTTGCAAATAGTCACTTATTTTCAATTTAATGCCTCAAACATGTTCCAAATAAAAACTAAACAAGCATTTAGGAAGTGAGGACACTAATTGTTGAAGTTTGAATTTTATCCCATTCTTGATTGATGTCCAACCTCAGTTGCTCATCATTACGGGGTCTCCAGCGTCATATTTTTTACTTTTTCACATTTTCAATTGTTTTACTAGCAGAAATTTCTCCAGAATCTTTTGATGATATTATGGACTGAGTGATGAAATCCATAAATTCCTTGCAACTGTACAGTACATTGACAAATGTTTTTAAACTGTTGGACTCTTTGCTCACACAGATTTTCACAAAGTGGTGAACCTCACCCCATGCTTGTGACCAGCTGAGCCTTTTGGTGATGCTCCTTTCATACCCAGTCATGACACTCACCTGTTTCCAATTATCCTGTTCACCTGTGGGATGTTCCAAACAGGTGTTTTTTGAACATTCCTCAACCTCAACTTTCCCAGTCTTTTGCTGCCCCTGTCCCTCTTCTGGAACATGTTGCAGGCAATTCAAATTCAAAATTAGTGAAAAAAGAGTAAATATTTGCAAAAAAAAAATGAATTTATCAGTATGAACATTAAATTGTTTGACTTTGTGTCATACTGTTTAAACTAGTGTATACAACTGAATATAGAGTCAGGATTTACAACTTATTATGCTGTGTTTTTATTTATGTTTTATTATTAAGGTCTCTATTTATTGTTCATTTTCCTCAGGTGGACTGACGCCATGGAATCAAAGTTTCACCAGTAAATGTGAGAACTTCAGTTACGACCAGAAGATTATCTCAGTGCTCTGTTTGTTGATGTTCCCCATAGCTCTGCTGCTGAACGCAGCAGCAGCATGGGTCTCTGTGCACCTTAAGTCCACCACCACCTTTGTAGTGTACCTGAAAAACCTTGTAGTTGCAGACCTTATTATGACCGTAACAAATCCAATCATAGTCCTTAGTAAGTTGCCGGGTGTGTCAAACCAGTTATATGAGCTTTCATGTCGTGTTTTGAGTGTCATTTTCTACAGCACACTATACACATGCATCACTTTCTTGGGTCTTATCAGTCTGGACCGTTTTGTCAAGATCATGGCACCTCATAGCAAGTTGTTTGGTCGGAGTGTGATGTTTAGTAAACTGGTATGTGCATCAGTCTGGCTGACACTCTTTGGATTCACAGCTTTACCAACTATTATTTTAAGCAACAAATCACCAGCCAATGCAACATCAGTTAAAACCTGTATGGCACTAAAGGGACCAGCTGGGCTTTATCTTCATAAAAACATGATCATTTTCCTGAATGTCTTTTTCTGGCTCGTCAGTGTGCTCATTATGGTCTGCTACATTTGCATCACAAACAAGGTAATCCAGTCTTTTAGAAACTCGGGCAGTAATAACAAAAAGGGAAAGCAGAAGATCAAATTACGAGTTTTCCTGGTTGTCATTGTGTTTTTTGTAATGTTCAGCCCTTATCACATTATAAGGATCCCCTACACTTTTCAACAGGTTAAAGAGTCACCCAGTAGCTGCTCTTACTTAAGGAACAGGTTTATTAAGCAACTGAGTCTCTGGTTTGCCACTGCAAATGTCTGCATGGATCCTCTTCTCTATGTGTTTCTGTGTCGAGAATTCAGAGAAAAACAGGCATCATTAATGAAAGATATGTTCCTTCTATCCCATAAAGGAAGAACAAGCATCACCGAAACTGACTAACCACAGGCTAGACTGTGGCACTTTATGTCAGCGGATGTTCTCCATGTTATGAACTGGGCTCAGATGTTGCCAAGGTTTCTTGTAAGATAACACTATATCTGCAGAGCTATTTATACCATTTACTCTTGTTGATGTGATACTGTACTTGCTGTACTTTTCTTATCATGTTACTGTAGTCCTAGTTCTGGAAATGTTACCAGGAAATACAGCAAGAATGGAGCCAATAGATAGCGACAAGAGGATGTTAAGTTGTTTTAATGTAAAAAGAATGCAGTTTAGTGCGGACATTTAAAATAAAGGTTCTTATATACACTCACTAGCCTCTTTATTAGGAACACCTGTTCAACTGACTGTTTACACAAATAGGTAATCCGCAAATCATGCAGCATTTAGGCATGTAGACATAGTCAAGACGACTTGCTGAAGTTCAAACACAGCTTCAGAATAAGGAAGAAAGGTATTTTAAGTGGCTTTAAACGTGGCATGGTTGTAGTGCCAGATGGGCTGATCAGAGTCCTCACACATAACCATCTTTAGGATTTACAGAGAATAGTCAGAAAAAGGGAAAATATCCAATGAACGGGAGTTGTCATGGGTGAAAATGACTTGTTAATGTCAGAGGTCAAAGGACAATGGGCCAGATTGATCAAAGATGATAAAAAGGCAACAGTGACTCAGTAACTGCTCGATACAACTAAGGAATGCAGAATACAATCTCTGAAAGCACAATGCATTGAACTTTGAAGCAGATGGGCTACAGCAGTAGACAATAACACTGGGTATCACTCCTGTCAGCTAAGAACAGGAAACAGAGGCTACAATTCACACATGTTCACCAAATTGAACAGGAGAAAAATGTTGCCTGATCAGATGAGTTTTGATTTCTGCAGAGACGTTCAGACGGAGGGGTTGCAATTTGGCTTGAACAACAGGAAAGTATAGTTCAGGCTGCTGGTGGTGTAATGGTGTGGGGGGATATTTTCTTGGCACACTTTAGGCCTCTTGGTACTAACTGAGCATCATTTATTTACCACAGCCTAAGTATTGGTTCATCCCTTTATGAACACACTGCATCCATTTTCTGATGGCTACTTCCAGCTAGATGATGAGTCATATCACAAATGTCATATCACTGTACTTCAATGACCTCCAAAGTCAACAATCCAATGGAGCACCTTCGAGATGTGGTGGAATGGGAGACTCGGGAGATACGGTAAATGTGCAGCAACTGCATAATGTTATCATGCCAATATCGAAACATTTCCGGCACCTTTTTGACTCTATGCCACAAAGAATTAAGGCTGTTCTGAGGGCCAAGGGGTTGGACTTCTTTCTAGCAGAGTGTGCCTAATAAAGTGGCTGGTGAGTGGATATCACTGTTGTTTCAAAAGCAGCTGCAAACTAGCGTGCACTTGTTTTGCATAGCAGCTCCATTTGAAGCAATGACGTCACATTTGTGGTTGCATTAAAATGGGTCATGTTTTATCTAGACGTTTTGCAAATGCAAAAGTGTAGTCACTTTGCCACATACTAATGGGCTAATGTGTGTATTACTTGTAGGAGTATGTTTGCTATGAAATCAATGAAGTGCAATGTACAGTAAATATGCTGCATAGCTACAAATAAAAAAAAAACATTCACCAAATTCATTGCTGCTCATTGTGGGTGAGTTCGGTCTTTTAGTACACTGTTTTAAAAATTGCCACTGTTTTTGTTATGTGGTATTGTGCCATTGAGCGGTTTAAGCCTTATTGAAATGACTAGACTGATCATGCAAGAGGTGGATATACTGTACAATATGAGGCTTATCTTTTGATACTGTGTGACAAAATATATTCAAGAGGAGATTGTAGTGCCCTAATAATGGTTTCAGTTATTTATTACAAATGTCTGTGTGGACAAATCATGCGGCCTACTGTTATGCACAATAAACAAATATTTTTTCAAACAACATTTCAGCATGAAGTTTACGCTGGCTCATTTAGGAAACATACATGTCATTTCTCAGCTATTTTTTTTTCCCAGCTGTCAAAACTGCTGATCCAGTGGGGAGAAAAATCACACAGGAAATCACGTGCTGTTCTCAGAAAGACTATTTTAGGGGAAACAAGCACAAAAGGAAACAAAACTATAAGGAACAAAGGTTCTATTTGGATATAAGGGAAAAAGATGTTTACATTAAAATCTACACAATTCTTAACACAGGAATATCAGTTATAATGAAATAAACTCTGCAGCAACCATGTTAACTATTAACTTGGCTTTTGAATAGATTGTACAGTATTTATAATCTTGTATAATTCCTCCACCCACTCAAACCACAGCAGATGTTTGTTGGTGTCACCTATGAATGTCTCTACATTAAACAAGACAAACAAAATACAAATATTTGGGGGAAAAAAAGCATCAGGGGCTGGATTAATAAGATGCAGGGTGGAGGGTGGAGCAGGAGGTCTCTATGTGGGTCAGAAAAGGAGTCTGTGGCTTTGGTGTTCACTTGTCAACGGCTACTGAGACTGACACAAGCGAACGGAGGCAGGGGGACTGGCACAGAGCAGAACAAGCCTCTCAGCAGACAATTAGAACAGGAAGCTAGGAAGGAAAGAGGCTTTCACCGGGAGGGAGACTGGCAAACTCATTGGGATTGTGACAAGACAGCCACACAGTAGCTCCAGAGACCACCCATTGTAAGAGCATCAAACACAAGCACACACACACACAGTTAAAGAGAGGGAGAGAAACACTGAGAAAGACTGCAGTCGCCTTATCGGTCAGAAGTAGTATTTCTTGATAAACTAAAGTCACACAAAGACGTGGCGAACTGTAGTTTTTGTTTCTTTTGTTCCTGTGGGTAAGAAGAAAGCGGAATTATATATTGTCCTTCTTCCCTTTTTTGAAATACTAAATTTTTTCACCTCTTTCTTCATTACTTTTCACTTGCCCAGCAGTCACAGGCGATAAGGACACAATAACAAGGTAAGACACAGCCTTTCTACAGGAAACTGTAATCCAGGCTGGAAGCACAGATGTCACTGTAACAGACCTAATTAAAATGAGTGGGTGGTTTTTATGCGACACAGACATGAGTGTAAGTATTTTTTACGTTGGTTGCCATAGCTCCTGCTTTTGGCCTCTGTGTAATTCTCAGCTGTTAGTGTTTTAGTGCATAGAAGGCAGATATAGAGGCATTTTAATTACAAACAGGATGTGTTTTCAGATGCAGTAGTTGTTGAGGGGTTTCATTCCTGCGTATTCAGAGTATCTTTACATCTGTTGGCCTTAATTGACACTCAAATCACAAGGGACTGGCTGTGAGAGTCTAATGCTACGTAGCAGCCTCATTTCTCAGCATGATAGAGTGTCCAAAACACATGTGGTTACAAGTTTTAAAATATTCTCAATCATGACTCATATCTTATTTGCCCCCTTCTGTTATG
The DNA here is from genome assembly GCA_029823295.1 of Pseudamia nigra. Classification (NCBI taxonomy): domain Eukaryota; kingdom Metazoa; phylum Chordata; class Actinopteri; order Kurtiformes; family Apogonidae; genus Pseudamia; species Pseudamia nigra. Next base: position 7,010 of record JAQQAE010017584.1, read on the forward strand.
ACTCTCAAGGTCCACTGAAGATTGTAAGATGAACACCACTGTATCAAACGCTTCCATCAAGTGTTTTCGGGATACCAGTGTGACCTCTGTGGTTTTCCCCTGCCTGTACAGCATCCTTTTTATCGTCGCCTTGGTACTGAATTCCCTGGCTGCATGGATCTTCTTCAGTATCCCCAGCACTTCAACTTTTGTGGTCTTTCTAAAAAATGTGGTGAGACACTATAGGCTTTTACATCTCCAGCTCTGTGAAGTGAAGGCACAGTGTAAAATGTGCGTAAATAGAAATACAAAATGAGGACTTCCAAAATATTTAATGCCCAATTTAACACTTTCAAGAGTCTGACTCTATCAGAAGCAGTTGGCATTATAATGTTGAAGAGTTAAAGTGCCAATTTATATTTACATTGTTGAAAAAGAATGATTTTTGCCAATGATTTCACAAAAATAACAGTACATTTGCATTCTTTTTTTATATTGCCATGGGTGGTCATCTTCATCTTGAGAGTTAACTAAAAATACAGCAAAGAAAACACATTGAATAGAAACTTAGAAATTCAGTCATTTTTTGTAGAGGTCTGGAGACTCCTCATCCCAGAGAACATGGTATTTATTATTTACCATGAAGAATTTCTAAACCTAAGGGCAATTATAACCACTTAGCCTCTGTTCACCTTAGAGAAGGTGGCAGTGTTTCTGGATCAGGTCTACATAAAATTTCGTCTTTGCGTCGGGAAAGTTTCAATTTGAATTTGTCAATGCAGCGACAAACTGTGCTCACAGTCAGTAGTTTCTAGAACAGTTGCTGAGCCGATACAGTGATGACCACTACAGATTCATGTCCGTTTGAATGCAGCGTCATCTGAGGGCCCTAAGCTCACTTTCATTCAATGTTGGTTTTCTGCCTTGTCCATTGCAAACAGAGATTCTCTAAATTATAAGTTCCTAATAACATTAACTGTAGAAAATTAATTCCCCAAATCCTTTCCAATTTTTTTCTGAGAAAATTAATGAGACATTGTTGCCCTATTTACCAGTGCAATCTTTTATATTGTGGTGAACCACTGTTAATTCACACAGACTCAGTCTCTCTGGGATGCTCTTTTAATATATCTAATTTTATTAACTGATCGCTAGTTAACCTCATTAATTGTGAGATGTTCCACTAGCACTATTTTTAAGCATTCCACAATTCTCTTTTCTTGCTGACTCAACTTTTATGAGACATAAACATCAAAATCAAAGTGAGCATATAACTCAAAAACAAAGAATGAAATGTTGTCTTTGTGCTATTTTAAATTAAATGCAGGATTTCAGTCTTTGCAAATGATCTCAATCTGTTTGTACGTATCTACTGTTTACACAGCAGCCTAACTTGTTTAGAAATGGAATGGCATATGTTAGTGCAATACAAAATTTTTACAAAATCAAAACTCATCACCTTTTATCTCCAGGTGGTAGCTGATTTGTTGATGACATTGACCATCCCAGTGAGGGTCCTAAGTGATGCAGGTGTGGGGTCGTGGCAGCTTCGTGCCTTCCACTGCCGATACTCTGCAGTCCTCTTCTACATCACCATGTACATCAGCATACTCTTACTGGGCCTCATCAGCCTGGACCGTTACCTGAAAATAGTTCGGCCCTTTGGGAAATGCTTCCTGCAACGGGTGCGCGTAGGTCAAGTGCTGAGCGCAGGGGTCTGGGTGGTGATGTTATCTTTAGCATTACCTAATGTCATCCTGAGTGATAAGCCACCACATGTGTCTAAGGGCACATTAAAGTGCTCATCCATGAAGAGTAACGCTGGTCTTCAGTGGCATGAAGGATTCAACTACTTCTGTCAGGTACTTTTAGTTTTACTGTTATGGATACTGAAGTGTTGGTGAGAAAAACTGACTTTAATGGTTTGTTTATGTCTGTTACTTCCAGGTGATTTTCTGGGGCACACTGGCCTTGATGGTAGTTTGCTACATGTTCATCAGCAAGAAGGTTTATGAGTCATACAGAGCCTCAAAGAGCAGATCTCAGGCAGCCAGTCGCAGGACCAAAGCAAAGGTCTTTGTTGTGGTGGGAGTGTTTTTCATCTGCTTTGCCCCTTTTCATTTCACACGAGTTCCTTACACATTGACCCAAACTCGCAATGCTGTGAGTCAGTGCCAGGCACAGAATGCGCTCTACATTGCCAAGGAAACCACCCTGTGGTTGTCTGCTACCAATGTATGTTTAGACCCGCTCATCTATGTCTTCCTGTGCAAAGTGTTCAGAAGAAAACTGACAGCCACATTCAGTCAAAAGCCACAAAAGAAAGGTACCATGGATTCGACTGCAACGTCGACTCAGCTGGAGATGTCACAGATAGCCCAAAATGACAGACTCTAACAGAACCATCCAACTCAGAAACATATGGGACAATGAAACAAAGGTCAGCTGCCATGGCCATGTAAATAAAACTGTATTTTGTTCTTGTAAATGTAATTTTTGTGCTGACAATTGTAAATATTCTAAAATGAATCTTTTATCTTTTAAAATGAAGCACTTTTATGTGTGACAGAAAAATCTAATGTGTTTATGTCAGTGATGACTAATGACTATGGTTCAGTTCCATAATAACATAACTTTGTGATTCAGCACCAACAAAGCACTTCTTCATATCTATTGAGTCATCCACCACATTTCCTCAGTTTTCTAAAATGGTTATTTTTTACTTCTTACTTTCTAATCTTGTTTAAACGGCAACTTCCCTTGGTTAAATGTTGGCAAAGGGGCAAACATCTTGACAGCACATATTCTCCAATACTGGACCACATATGGCCAAGGAGTGTGTGATAACAACTGAGCAGGAAAAGGACTGTAATAGGAATTCCATTGCAATCAAACCTATGTGCAAAAGCAAATTGTGACATAAAATTAATAATAAATGGAGTTGAAATTGAATTGGTGTATGAAACAAAATTCTTAGGAGTGATTATAGACCACAAAATCTGCTAGGTGCAATATCGAGAACATATTAAATGAAAACTGTTTAAACCTGTTGCTGTTTTTTGTTAAACTAAGCACTTGTTGAACAACAAATACGCACTGTTCACCTATAATGCCATATGTGTCATACTGTGCTGAAATTTGGGGAAATGTGCAAAACAAACATAGGCCCTATAATTAAACTTCAAAAAAGAGCTATTAGAATAATTAATAAAGGCTGTTATTATGAATCCACTAATCCATTATATGTAGGCACCTTGAAATTTCTAGATATTGCATCTTTAAATACTTTTTGAAGTAAAAAATAAAAGGCTATCCCTCTGTATCCAAATATTTTTTTAAATTGAGAGACGGACAATGTCGTTTAAGAGGGATGCTTGTTTTTGAAACATGTAATGTGAGAACAGGTGTTAACTATAGATGTATTTCTGTTTTAGGCGTCAAACTAAGGAACAAACTTAGTGATGAGGTGAAATTGTGTAGCTCTTTGTTGACTTTCAAAAAAAGCCTTGACATGTCAAATACTTGAGTGTTACATTGTAAAATGATGAAATTGGTGTTACTGGTGGTGTTTGTATTCTTTTTTTTTGGAATGTTACATCATTCTGGGAGATTCATGGAATACTGTATGTATTTTAAAAAGTATACTCGTATGTTACTGAAATAAATAATTCGTTCATTCATGTGAAATTTAATTAGACACTCATATAAAGAAGAAAGTAAATAAATAACAGATTACATCTGTTTCATTGTGACTGGCTCAGCAAGTAGGTGATTTTACCAGAAAGCCACACGTAAATATACACTCATAAGGTTGGAGCCTTGAACGTGTGGTTAGAAGCATGTCTGACCAAAATAAAACCAGATGTCATAAGAACCAGTGGCTGCAATCTTGCAAAGCATGAAGCAATGTGAAGTCGGTGAAGCAATGTAACAAAGTCTGCACATTCAGGAGGGTAAAATCGCTTGAACTCTTTCATATGTCATCATATTTTCAGAATTTTGCATCTACGTAAGTTCTATACCAGGATCGGCTATTTTTGGACAGAAAGAAAAACAACCAAATGCCTAGAGCTGCAAAAATGATTCAAACCCTTTATGGATCACATGACACATGGCACATCTTTTTAGCTGGCAACATGCTAACATCAATTCTTATTATTCTGTTCTTTTTTGTTCATTTTGTTTATTATTTTTATCCCATTTTTATATTTCTTTTATTAATTTACTCATTTGGTAAATTTTTTTATTTAAAATTTTCCTCATTTTTCCTCATTTTTCTTCATTCTGCAAATTTTTTGTACATTTTTTTTCATTTTCTTACAGTATATACAGTACATTCATTATTTTGACTACAGCGGTACCTCGAACTCTTCTGACAACGAAAAATTTGGATACCGAAGAAAAAAACTGCAAAAAATTTACCTCTGACAACAAAA